>JANTCA010053494.1:0-17666 GCA_024741275.1 Chironex yamaguchii
GCCTGATTCACATTAGCAAAAGGCTGTGAAAATGTCTTTTTAAATGGAGATTGATGATGTGTTGTTACAATATTTTGATAGTGGTCTCTACAAAATTGTGTAGACATTTATACATTAACTTCTGTGAGATTTTGCTGAAAACGGATCAAAGAGATATTGGTCTGTAGTTTGAAACTGTCATAGGACATCCATTTTTGAGCAAACGTATAATTTTTGCAAGTTGCATTTTTTCAGGGAAAATACTAGACAGGAAAGACACATTGAAGATTATAGACAGAGAAGCAGAGATGCGAGGAAAGAGCATTTTTAATAGCTTTTAAGGGTATACTATTATGACCCGTGGATTTACCAGTTTTTAGTGGATTTGTTATATCGGATACTTCATGAGGGGCTGTGGCAGCTATGAAAACAAATTGGGGTTTACATTTTGGAGATAGTCGAAAGGAGATTTTGGTGACCTAGGTATTCTTCTTGTAATATCATCAGTTACATTAACAGAAAGGTCATTAAAGAGAGTAGCCATAGTTGCAGAATCAGTTGCTGGATTTCCATTTGAATTCTTGAGTTTATTGATGACATTTGCAAGAGAGGTCTTATTACTAATGACTGACTTTATCCCAGTCATTAGAAGTTTAATGTTATTGCTATTTTTATTAAAATATTTGGCTTTACTTTCTTTAAGTTTAAAAATTGTTTGTACAGATAGTTTGTTGCAGCATCAGATTTTTTCTTGAGAAATTTACCTCTCAGACACATTATATTTTGCATTCTACTGTTTATCCATGTTTTATTGTGTACTTTTAAATCCTTTTTGGTGAGCGTCTTCAAAGGATCATGCTTTTTAACTATGTCATTAAGAAATCTATTTAATTTTGCATTGACATTATGTTGAGGGGCATTCAAATAATTAGAGTTAAGTTTTTTAAAATCTAGAAACTTTCCTTTGTCAAATCTTGAATAATCATGCTGATAGTATGACAGATTTTGATGGTGATACCTGCCTTTCTAATAACTTAAAACTGAGGTAAATAATCTGTCGTTTGTGTCAGAATCTTACCACTTTTGATATCTAAATTATAAGCATTTGAAAAAGTATTACCAACAATGGTTGTTGTTGTTGTTATTGCGTAGCTTCAGATTCCTTGGAGTGGGTAGAATCCGGCTGCGAATAGTGTGATGACAATTTGCGTCACTCCGTTCCACGAACTGCATTTTACGACGACATCAAATGATGCTTGCAGGACCGCTGCCATCTCTGGAACTTGGTTTTACGGGAGAGTCCCACCTGTTCCTCACCGAACCCTCCTCCTTTCTCATCCTGGACTGGGGACCAGGCAATGGCGGAGTAATAAATCTGATAAATCCTCTACCAACAATGGTAGAGGATTTATCAGATACTCAAGTTCGTTGAATTTATATAGAAGGTAGTGTTGAGAAAGAATGGTGGTGGGCATCCATCAGTCCCAAGAGACTATGGAGTTGCGCTCTGGCTGGTAGCTCTGGAGCAGCGTCGGTTGTGACTAGACAGGTCAATGTAGGAGTGGCAATCCCTCCCACACTGAGTGCAGGCAAAGTCTGACACTGGTCTGTCTGTCTGGCTGCGGGTTTTCCTTCTGGTCCTCTTTGCCTCAGAACTTGCAGGTTTCTTTCACTAGGACTGGTTTGTATGCTGCCAGGGCCTGTCTCTTCTCCTCAATGACTGGTGTCAGCTCCTCTGAATGGACTTCGAACCAGTCTGATGGCTTGCTGGTCTTCTTGCCAAAGGTGGATATGGCAGTGTTGTAGATGGCATCCCTAAGTTGTTCCCATCTGTCTCATGCGTTGGCATCAGCTGAACTCGGAAGGGATTCTTCCAGTGCATGTGCAAACTCCTCTACTTTCCCCTGGTTGTGTGTTTTGGTGGTGTCAATGCCAGGTCTGCCCTCCCTTTTTGTTCAATGCACTTTCTTTGCTTGCACTTTCACCTTCCTACACACTAGGGAGTGATTAGTGTGACAATCTGCACACACAGTCCATGATGGCAGCACAGCTCCAACTGGTGTTATTCATTCTTCCAGTGCCGAATTGACCCAGGCAGGTGAGCCAGGAATTGTAATCAGCACCCACTCTGGCATTAAAGTCCCCAAGGATGAACAATGGCTCCTTCTCAGGGATGTTCTGAATGACACACTTAAGGTCGTCATAGAATTTATCCTCAGCCGTGGAAGTCATGGTTGGTGCATAAGCACTGAATAGGCTGACTGGTCCCACTGAGGTGTGGTGCTGGAGGGACAGTATTCGCTCAGTGCCCTCTGCAGGTGAGCGAATTGATCCAAGCAGGTTGTTCGTCATGGCAAATCCCACACCGTGTTCTCTGGTCTCGTCTGGCGACTCCCCTTGCTAAAAGAATGTGTCATCTTTTTCTGTCACAGATACCGATCCTGAGAGCCTGGTTTCTTGCAAGGCTATGTTGTCCGTTTGCAGTCTGCTAAGTTCCAGGTCGATGACTGCATTCCTGAGAGCATTGTTTACTTCTTGTAGGTCTTGAGAAAAACCTGGAGTCATTGTTCTGACATTCAAAGTGCCCAACGTTAGGGCGGATGTTCTTACCTTTCTATTGCCTGGTGCGAAGTTGTCGGTTTTTGACCTAAACCCCACACACCCCGTGAGGTTAGCAGACTGTGGCGGAGCAGTACCTTATTGGCTGGGGGCTGCCCAGCTTAAAGCGGGAGGTAATTGCCCAATGAGATGCAATAACCTCTCCCACTGTAGGTAGCAGCCCCTGGCATCAGGCTCTATGCCAATTCAAAGCCCGGGTAAGTAGGTATGGAGAGCAAGCTGTTGACTGGATATGCTGCAATGCAGCGGAGGTTTGAAATAAAGATTTTCCTTCCCCTAGATGGGCTGCCTTCCCAGGCTGACGAGTCGCATCTACCCAAAGCAACTGGTTTAAGTTAATAAGCTATGCATGATATTGTGCAGTTAATGCAAAACCATGGAACATCATAAAGTTCATTTTCAAGAATCTCGTCTTGAAAATTTGCGACATTGGGGTAAAAACATAAAAATTATCAACTTAACAGATGAGAAGGACAAGATCACCTTTATTACCTTTTCTTTATGTTTTGGTGGAAAAAATGACGTTACCTTATTGTAAGAAACTTTTGCGGTAAGAAATTTTTGCAGAATTTATTTTCGCGATTTTGCCCACAAATTGCAAAATTAAATTCCGCAAAATTGAAGGAAAATTGCCCGATCGCAAAAATAAGTTCCATGAAAATCACAATACTAGCAAAAAGATCGCCTTGAAAGTTTGCGACATTGTGCTAAAACATAATTAAAAGCTTTTTTCGTCTAACACACAGGAGAGTATGAAACGTTGGAAAGGAAAGTATATTTATATGGCAACCTTACCAAACATGGAGCGAAACTAGCCAATCCTAGACAGGAAAGGAAACAAAGAAAGAGAAACTAAAGAAACAAAACATTATTGCAAGAGTCCAAGTGAAAAAACGAACTCTTTCTGCCTACAGAGTACTGATTTTCTAGGTTTAATGCAGATAGACTTCAATACACTTAGATGAAAGGGCGATCTAGCTGTGCCAATTATCCGAAAATTCTCGTCCTTATACATTTTTGCACATTCTGAATTTTCTATTAAATGTTGGGCTATGTCAGAATTTTCTGGCAGTCATTTTTACTTTGCAAGGACGAGATGGCTGTTCTCTAGGAGGAACTGATGCTTGGCGTACAGTGACTGGAACATTTTTGATCCTGTCACCCAATCTTTGAGAAGTGCGACCTACATACCGAGCTTCACATCGGCACAAAAATTCGTATACTACTAGGCTTTTTTGTGTGGTAGGTACACAATAATTGTAAATGGTTCTGAAGAGTGTCGGACGAAAAAAGCTTTTAAGTATGTTTTAGCACAATGTCGCAAATTTTCAAGGAGATTTGCAAGTTTTGTTCCACGAAAAGGTTGCTTAAGCAAAAAGATTTTGTTTTTCACTTGGACTCTCCCAATCATGTTTTGTTTTTTCATTTTCTCGTTCGTTGTTTCCTTTCTTGCTTATGATTGGCTAGTCTTGATACATGTTTCATATAAATAGGCTGCCATATACATATACTTTCCTTTCTGACGATTCATATTCTGAAGAGTATCTGACAAAAATGCTTTTAAGTATGTTTTTACCACAATGTTGCAAATTTTCAAGGCGATTTTTTGGTTTTGCACCACGGTAATCAATTATCTCATATTTCAAAAGGAGATGTTACATTTTATATGAATATAAAATTTACATTCATTGCAAAGTACAACCTTTTGATTATCACACACACATTTGTAGCAGATACCACAAAGAAATTTTTGTTCTTTGTCATATTTTAATGAACTGAAAACTGCCCTATAGACTAGACTTCCTTTTACATTCAACAAATAAAAACATACTGTTTTGTCTTGTTTTTTATTTTCTATTGGTCTTTTTTTGTTGTTTATGATTGGCTTGTTTTGTTACATGGTTTGTATAAATAGGTTGCCATGTACATATACTTTTCTTTCCCACAGTTCATACACTGAAGAGTGTCAGACGAAAAAAGCTTTTAAGTAAATCCTGTTGGTATGGATAGGTATCAACTATGTCACAAATGCTACCTTTTCATGGTAACAGGATCTCCATTTTTAACTTGCTTCATATTTAGAGACATATTTAGACTACCGCATGCCAATGATGCCAACAAATTGTGAAGGTAACTCTTCTGGAATAACTACATATTTCTGTCTTTTTATTATCAATAATCTGGATGTCTAGGTACAATTTTGCCTGTTCTAGTTCTTTCATAAGGAACTGCTTCATCAGTTTCTCTTCTCTTTTCAGCCACCTTTTAGAGTTTATTGGCATAACTACATTATCTACATACAATGCTAGAATGTGAAGTTTCTTGCCTACTTACTTCAAATACACACATCAATTTCCAAAGTAATGCTTGAAACGTGTGTATCATGATGGCTTGTTGTTTCAGGGGCAACAAATATAGTACCTTCTTCTTTTCGAGCATCAATGAAAGCAATTATCCATCAGGGTCACCTAGGCCTGGAAAAGTCCAAAAACAGAGCTCGACAAGCATTATTCTGGCCAGGTATGACCAGTCAAATTAATGAACTGATCTCCAATTGTTCCACTTGGCTAACGTATTGATATCGGGAGCCAAAAGAAAAAGTACTTCCACATCATATACCAAAGGCTCCCTGGATGAAAGTAGGTACTGATCTGTTTACCATTACGGCCGCGATTATGTCATTGTAGTTGACTATTTCTCAAACTTCAAGGAAATTGCCATTCTACCTGATATGTCAGCAAAAACAGTGATCAACAAAATCAAAGCAGTTTGCTCATGACATGGCTTTCCAAGGAGTTGTATCTGACAGCGGTCCTCAATATGCTAGTTGACACCTCTCCACTTTTGCCTCAAAATGGGACTTGGTATACACAACGTCGAGCCCACATTTCCATCAATCAAATGGTCTTGTTGAGAGGGCAATGCAGACAGTGAACAAAGCAATTAAAAATGCTCTTCATCAAACGATGATACCTATTTAGCAATGTCAATGCTAAATACTGCAATAGATCAGAATGGTGATTCAGTGTTGAAGACCTCTACTCCAATTGACTGATTCTTAGCTCCACAAATGAGATGAATTTGCATGAATTTGCGTGTTTCTTCTCTAATACGCTCTGCGTGTTTTGACGTATTGAGCACTGTTCAACTACAGTGTACTATCGTTCGTAATTTCGTAATAGACAGATATATATATATATCTTCCATATCGTGGCATTACGGCACAAAGGTTTTCTAAGTCCTTGGTATTACGAGATGAAACCCAGCGGTGGGTAAGGGGAAATTCATTAGCTTTCTCTGTGTTTCGGCTTAAGCCTTCATCAGTGTCATTGTATGTAATACATCAACAAGTGTTATTACAAATATCGCCATGATGGCAAGGAGGTTTGAGTTTGGCTTTTAAGTCTGAGGATTGCAAGTTCGAGCCCGGTCGGCTCCCACTTAGTGCAGCTATTGTGGTAATGCTCCGCTCTTGATGAATACATATGAAGCACTGTGTCTGTTAAGGTTTTAGCTGTACTAAGTAACTGGGAGCCAACCGGGCTCGAACTGGTAACCCTCAGTCTCAAAGGCTATCACTCAAACCTCCGTGCCATCGCGACACAGAGATATGGTAAAGGACTTTCAAAGTCGTTGCGATAACAAGAGGAAACCCAGCGGTGGGAAAGGGGCAAATTCATTAAATCAATTTTTTATGGGTTTCAGCTTTCGCCTTCGTCTGTGCCAGCTATTTTTAAATCATCTCAGCAGACAAATTAATGCATACAATACATATTGCCGCGGAACAGCACTACTACCTTTAATCAACGTTATAAAAGTAATGAAAATCGAGGAGTATCTTCCAAGCAAAAACTAGATCTGCAAACGTAGTGCAAATCTATGAACATCGCGGCATTACCTTCCTGGACAAAATTTCTCTGGTGAGTCCCAAAATCTTTCCGAATGATGAAATGAATACAAAGGGAACAAAATCTGCATGTCTTTTGGGAAAATGTATTTGTCGACTTTCACATCATCATCAGCTAGTCAAAAAACCCTCGAGAAATGAAACAACAAATGCATCACAACTACCTAGGGGCGAAATTGGTCAAACATTACAAACTCAAATGTCGGTAGTCTTTGGATAACGTTTAGTACTAAAACATCAGGGTCCCGGGAACACACTGCAAACAAACTGTGCACAAACATACCAAATCTAGTTAGAAAATGCCACGGGCATTCTTGTCTACCACATTAAAGCTACGTGGCTCTACAGAAGTAGTGGTCACTCCGTCTGGTGAAGGTCACTTTCCGTATTTTGGTTTCCATACGCAGCTTACATGTTAATCATTCATCTAATAAAAATGTCGGGCAATCCGTGTCATACGCCCCTTCCCCTAACCAGATCCCTAGATGACTTTCACAACCTACTCATTTCATCTTCTATATCACAATGACAAAAGAAACCTGTTTGGAACAGGGAATATCAGCATCCTCATGGGCAGAGATAACAAGACGAGTCCCCACAGGGGAAATTTCGAACGAATTGTCAGGGAACAACACTAAAATTGTAAGCTTAACCAGCGTCCGGATTGAAACGATGATTCCATTATAGAGCTGATCAGCAGCTACATATTCCTTTGGAACATAAACACTCCGTAAACTACGGAGTTGAATTTCCTGCCAGGCCAAATTTAATAAAACTAACGTCACACATTCCTGTTGGGAACAGTGATAAGCTTATGATGCGTCCGTCTCTGTTCTGGTAGTCCGAACCAAACCTTACAATAGGTGTTCCATATCCTATGCGAAACCTTACGCGTGCTTTTGAGCACTGGACTTGACAACTGCATGCTTTTCAAATGCCGTATACATGACAAATGGTCCTCTCAGATTACAGCAACAAAAGACTTCAGTCATAATTACCTACCAGTGCGCCGGTGGATACAATCGCAACGACTCACAAAATACTTGATCTAAATATTCCAGTTTTAAAACTGCGTCATACCGATCCATAATCTAATTAAGAAAAGAAAACGCTCGTGCAATGAATTTTTAAACGATCAAAACGATCCCACATCGAGATAAGCGTAGTAGAAACAGCAATAAGAGACAGACGAAATGTATGCACACTTAGAAAGAAGAAATTTGTTGCCAAAATGAGCAGCGAGGGTGTAGAAAACGCGCAAGGGGATCGAAGGACCAGTTACTAATTGATCGAATGGCGGGCTTTAAATAGCCGTTGGACATTGGATAAGTCCGATGAATTTCAGCAAACTGCCGACGGAATTGCCCTCAAAATTTAAAGGAATGTCAGACGCCAGTACTGTCACACGCACCTTTAATAAATGCACATCAAATTTTGGTCACCTTGACACAGCAAGGAGAACATGATTCCATTGATTAGCTGATCTAATAAATAATAATAACCGATTTAAATCAACATGTCGAGTTTCGTCACGCCGAAACAAAATATCGAATCCTCTGAAACATGGTATTCCTCGAGGGGCAAAAGAATGCATGTCTAAAATAATCTCCTCGAGGAAGAGCTCCAGCACGGAGGGCGCGTATAGCGATATGTTTTTTCCAACGAATTTTGAAAATACAAAATATTCTCAAAAAAATACCAAAAAATGCGGAAAAAATAGCAATTAATACTTCTTGAAAATTTAAAATGTTCTATTCTGGTAGTAAATAAAATTCCCTTCCATTGTACAATTAGAGAGGTTATTGCTTTTGTAAAAGAATAAACAAAATCTTACCTCGTCGTCAAAAGAACTATTTATTATTTCATAAAACAATTTCTCTTGAACATCAGGATGTAACGCAAGCAAGTACAGAGTGCAAGCAATTGCATTCCTAGTTGTGTCATAGCTTGCAATCAGAAATGTCACAGCTTGTGCCATCACTTCATCGTCGGTAAGCTTAGGGAGCCCTTCCACATCCTCACTTAGCATCAATTGAAGAAGATCCTTCCTCTAAGAAAAATGTAAGCGATACAATATTGACATATAGTACCAGCTGTACATGAGAAAATTGAACGAATTTCCTAAAATAAACGCAAGTGCATATTTTCTATTTTACGTTCCTGCCAAAAAAGGAGAAAGAAAGACAAGCTAACTAGATAAAACGAAGCAGCTTTAGATGCAAACTGCCTTCAAGTATATATGCAGAGATGGAGTATATATGCAGATATAGAGTATATATGCAGATATGGAGTATATATGCAGATATGGAGTATATATGCAGATATGGAGTATAGATGCAGATATGGAGTATAGATGCAGATATCGAGTATATATGCAGATATCGAGTATATATGCAGATATGGAGTATATATGCAGATATAGAGTATCTATGCAGATATGGAGTATCTATGCAGATATGGAGTATATATGCAGATATGGAGTATCTATGCAGATATGGAGTATCTATGCAGATATGGAGTATTTATGCAGATACGGAGTATATATGCAGATACGGAGTATATATGCAGATATGGAGTATATATGCAGATATGGAGCATATATGCAGATATGGAGTATATATGCAGATATGGAGTATAATATATGCTGATATGTTACCTCAGCAGACGCATTAATGCGTTCACATGTATAACTCACGAGTGGAGCCTTACCACAATTGCTAAAATTCGAAGGAGCTGACGAGGCTCGCACTTGCAAGCTTCAAAGCGATACGCCATACTGACACAAAGGTTAAAGTGAAGGACATTTCATGTCTTGGTAGCACGAATACAAACCAAAATGTTGGTAAGGAGAAATTAATCAATTAAACCTCATTTGTGTTTCGGCTTTCGCCTCTGACAGCAGACGCATTTATGCATTTTGTACTTTTATATCATCATAGCAACTAGAGAGAGGAAGAGAAAGAGATACGCTTACAAGCGGCATGTTTTTTGTACATCCAAGGCATCCATTATCGTCCTTTACACTAATTATAGATAGATGTCGACGGGTAGGTTTTTTTTAAAGGAACAAATAGTATATAAAGCTCCCGTGGTCACAACCGCAACCATTACGAGGACTGCCCTAGGTAGTGATAACAATAGTAAATTGCATTTGCAAATGGAATCATGAAATTGTCAAGGCATTGCTCAGTACCGTGGCTGAAACGTCGACCGCATTTCTTCTTTGCTTAATAACATCTTTCAGCATCTCGGTGAAATATGTCCAATCCCTTCCAATAAAGTAGTGGTTCAACAGGCCGTATATTCGAGAAGGTATTCCCAATAAATCTATAAAATCGATCACAAATATATCAAACCAAAGCTGTTAAGTCGCATTTCCTTTTCATTCAGCATATACTTATGCAAGTATAATACGATTCGTTCAAACTCCTTTGCTAAATAAGTGTCCTCAGCCACAGGATAACACAGGAACAACATATATTCAAAAGTATCAATGGAAAGACACCTCTACTCGGACGTTTACAGTGAGGACTTAATTTTTAACTGGAATATCAATAGTCACTGAGGTTACATGGGTCTCGCACAGCCCTAACAGGAGTTTCTTCACAGACAGCAACAATTGTCAAGCCGCGACACTAAGACAGTTACCAGAGTTCTAAAGTGCTCAAGGAGAGAACTTAAAACCACATAACCGCTCTTGTACTAGTATCAGAACATTAATCTCAACTTGCCTTAGATTAATGTATTCCTGCTATCAAGTCAAGACAAAGACAGAGGTTGCTGTCTAGCAGTAAATTACCTAATAAATAGTCCTTAGAATATCCTGTATTTGATTTCTGGAGCGCAAACCGGCCTTAACAAATGAAAATACTCAAATACTTTAGTCAACAAAGTTAGAAGTAAAGCGAGGATATCAAGGAAATCAACTAAGATGCCTGTGCAATGATACAGAGATACAAATACACGGAAATGTAGGGACGTGTCCATGTTATCAAGGAGAGATACTGCTATTTAAAGAATATGCAGACATTTCTATGATCAAGTACCGAAACAACTTTCCACAAGACCTTGCAGCTCAAAACTTAAAGAACAGATTTCTTTCTCTACAAAAGGGAGGTGAAGGTACAGCCCGTTGTTTTGTTTGAAATATACGCCAACACATTTTTGTGAACTGTCCACTTCATACGCTTGAAGTAAAGTAAATTTATTTAGATCAACAATCATTTGCACAAAATAGATCCTGGAAGACGTTGTAAATGTCCACAATGGAAAAGCTAATATGATGATTCCCAGTATGCTTTCTGATGATAAAATTTTGTAACTGCAAGGTTTTTTACAAGTATAGTTAATTAAATAAGTGAGGTGGGTTATTCAGGATGCGTTCATGTTATGACGTATCAACAGAAGCAAATCATTTATTCAATCAATGTCTCTAACTAGTTTCCGTCTGAACATTATTGCTTAAATAATTAACGAGCCTTACAGGAGGTGACGGCAACAGTACACGAAATCATGTCTCTGAAATGATACATGAGAACAATTATAACTTTTACAATTAGAAAGAGGCAGAAACGGAGATTCTTATGGACCAGCAAAAAGTTCAGTATCAACCATTATTAGTAGTTGTCCAGTTGTCATATAGTTAACTAAGGTTCCTAAAGCTCCGACCTAGACTTGCAAAGGAAAGTAAATCTCCTCTATACTTAGCTTCTGTTGTATTTGCCTGTTGCCTTTTACATCATCAATAATACGCATTGGTACATCCCATACTACACATTCTTTTTTACAGGAAGACTAATACTTAAAAATACGGGTTTTTTGGCTGAAACGTAAGTAGAAAATTATGTACTTGGTCGTGTCGAGAAGCTGACCAAATTCAATCTGATAGCAGTAGTCTAAGATTTTTTATGAAAATTTGCCTTGTAAGCAGAGACCCTTCAAGAATATACTTAGAATTTGTATTACATCACAGTAATTTCTCAATAATGCTTATGTCATGTGAGTCATATGTAATTCCTACTAACAATATACTACAAATCTCTCTTCTGTCGCCTTCTAAAGCTGAACTATGGTGACTCAGCATGGCTAATAACTATGCCAGCAAATTTTGTATTCTATAAATGTAAGTGAAATTCGTGTTAAGTGAGTTCAAGATTAGAGGAGTCTAATACATAACTACAAAGTGTAATCTTACTTCTTGGCGAGTTTGTGAGTTACTTCTCTGTCGATATACAATCAGCAGCAGTCGCAAAATGTATCTGATCTAGTGATAGACGTAATCACTAGACATAAAACGAACAATGGGATCGTTCTCTTTAGGGCCAGAAGTGAACTACTGAATCGAAATATTTAACTTTGTTGCACTGACAACAGTCTTAAACAAATACTGAAGATGTCCAGAAGATAAGTAGGAAGTTATTGTCTTACCAAATAGAAACAAAAAGCGTGGAAATCTCACAGCCATTTTCACTTGATTGTAAAATATTTCGTATTCTTTGCCGTGAACAGGAAACGTGACTCCGAACGCTGTTCGAAGAGCGACATCAGATGCTAATGTACCAATCCATCTGTAACAGAAAATGAAACGCTTACCCAATAACACAAACCAAATTTATACACAACAACTAAGATAAGTATGTTTTGAGGAAGTAGCACTTGTTAAAATCTACAACTTCATGTGCCTGTTGCTAATCGATTTTTAATTGCTACTTCAATTTCTTTAACTTCATTTTTTATATTGTCCTTACAATTTTCTTGGAGCAAAAGTAAAGATTGAACGATAGCAACAAACCATCGTGAAAGATGGGCCTGTGCAATAAAATCAAATATTACAAGAAATGTTTGGGACACTGAGCTCCCATAAAAGGCCATCACAAGCTTCCAAAACAATGTACAAAATACGTGGAATGGTCTTGGTGAAATACAAACAATGAAAGAAAACTGCATAAACATTCATATCAGTTTTAAAACATGGGCTCCAGGAGATTCCGTGTATTGGATACAGTGTATGCAAACTCTAGGGTTAATTGAATTTGCTTCAGTCCATATGTGGTAATCCCAAAAAGGAAAAACCATTTCAAACCTATAGTATAGTACAGTTTATATAGAGGCAATTTCAAATTTCACGCAAAATTTAATTCTAGTTAATGGCGAATTTCGTCTAATGTGTTTCCATTTGTCACATTTACTGGAGACAAACACAAGGTTAGTGTTGGATTTGTCTCGGCGACTTTCCTTGTGATGTTTGCAAGAAGACAATTTAATTTAAATATATCATAATATTGCAATGCCAGTACAACATAACTTGTCGAGAAATTAAAACCACTTGTTGGTGGCACCTTAAGTACCACAAACAGTAAAATATGACTATCAGACTTCAATTAAGAAAAAAATTGAACATAAATTTGCAAAGTAATGAATTATGTCCTGCGTGGGCCTAGGCTCCCGGTGCGACAATTAAGAGTACAAAATATAAGAGTGTAAGTAAATAACAAGAAGCTGACGACACTACCTGAAAACATCGATATTCTCCTTTCCTTCGACTTCCTTTGACATCTCGTGAATGAGCAAATCAATGCATGATTCTATAATCGGCGTCATCTGCAACAGAGATTTTTCAGTCGGTATGCAAAATTAATCATCAACTGTAGGAAAAAAACATGTCATATTTCGGGCAGTAGCATGCATATCATTACGAAAGGACTCCTCTATAAGGCTCCTCTGTAGAGCTCTTACCTACTAACTATATAGAGAGTGTTTGTTAATTCAAACAAGGCGGCAGATAATGATCTTTGCGACATTACTCTTCCAAAGTGCAAGCAAACAGATCATATCAATACTTAACATTCTGAAACGAAACCCGCATTTACATCTCTGATTGATAGTCTTCGTAGGATTGTCAAGATGGTACGTACAAAAGCTTTGCTTACTATACGGCTTTAATCGTGCGAATGTCAAACGCAATTTCGATCCTAGCTAAATGGCTTTAGTATCAGTTGCCTTTCAGGGCAGGTACATTATTATTGGTGAAGATTTATCTGTCTTTCAGGGGTTCTTTGATCCATCTATCACAAGGAAGATCCAATTTACATACAATGTGTAGTATGTAGTGTCTATCGATCTATCCTGTGGGAGAGCTTTAAAAATAGGCTCAATGCCAATGCCATATGTAATAAGAAGCATTGCTCTGGCTGTGTACATTCATTTACCTTTCTGAGGATAGGCCCTTTCTACCTTGCAGCCAGAATACGATACAGGTCATGTACATTGATCTATCTTGCATAACAGACATGTAACAAATAAGCTAGATTCATCTATGTCGCAGGAAAACCAAGGAATGAATCGTGGAGATTAATTTTGTCCTGAGGTGCCAAGATATTAAGGCGTATAGATTTATTCATTAACACAAGATCGTGACACAAGGAAAATACACCAGACAGAGAAAAGTAAGTGTTCAGCTAGGCTTCATCATCATCAATACTCTTTGAAGAATCGTAGTCTGGAAAACAATTTCTTTATCTCGTTCACTCTTTTTCATTTCATTTGATAAAAAAAACTGAGTACACGTTTTCCGAGTCAGTCGCATGTTTATACTCTTGTAGCTGGTTGTAGCCACTGCACAGATTCGTTTATACATTGCTTGTTATTTTGCTTCGTACTAAAATTCTATAAATCGGCTAGAATCATCTACGTCGCAGGAAAATAGCGGTATGAATTGCGTATATTAACTTTGTTCCGAGGAGTCAAAATTTTAAGGAGTATAGATTTACACATTAACACAAGACTTCGACACAAGGGAAATACATGTAAATGTTCAACTGGCCTTTATCATCATCAAGTACCTTACCTAAAAGAAACCCTATTGATCAGAGCTTTGCATTTTGAACCATTTCAGCCAGTAAAGGAAACTTTCTTTACCCAGTTATGTTAGCCGTAACCTCCTACTTTCCACTTTCCCCGTCCATTTTACCAGTCAGACTTGAAAATGCAACTGCTTTACTTCTGATTTATTTTAAAATGACAAAGTATTCACAATACCAACAGATCCCTACCTCCAGATTGGGCAGATATAATAATCTGTTACTAATTAACTGTAAATTTAAAATCTTAAGTTATTCAAGTGGCGCCATGACGAGAGTAAACAACGTACTTTCTTAAGTTTCAGATAATTCAAATAAAAAAGTATTTTCAAAACGGTACCTTCTTTAACTTTGCCGCACTAAACGTCGGCGAAACTGTTGCTCGCACTCGCTTCCAATGATCGCCTTTAATTTCTAGCAATCCGAGGTTTAGTGGATGCTTTGTCCAAGTAATGTTCTACAACATGACAATAGTTCAATTGTCAGTTTTCAGCCTAATATTCCCCAACACAAGATAAAAATAATACGTCTGAAGTTTTCCTCGCGATCACTTTTTTATCTTTGAAACCCAGTTTTGTGTTCCTAAACATGGATATCATCATACGGACGAAGAATCTTGTCTGTTTAGTCAGCTATTCACACTCTTTATTAGGGAGCTTACATTGGCTAAGCCAAGTGAGAAATAAAGGACTGACAACTGCCGGGAGATTCAAGTCTTGAAACGCTCACTATGTTTTATTTTTTGTTTTAGAAGGGCCCGATTTCTCGTGTACGTAGTAGACCAAGAGCTTTGCTTTGCGTCAATCTAGCATTCTTAAACAAAATGAGAGCATATTTTGCAAACATCCACGATAGGCCTGGTTCTATCTGTACATGACCCACCTAACTGCATCGTTCTTCACAGGAGTGAAAACTGAGCATCAGTTCCAAATAGCAATCACGAAGCAAAACCAAACCAATCCATGCTTTTCTGCTGCAACACGAAAATACCATCGACTGGCATCTGATGTATAAATACCCATGATAAATTATACTTTATATTCTACTTCAATTAAACTGGTCTTATGGAGTTATGGTTATGGTAAAGGTACCTGTCTGTCCCTGAAATGTCTGAATTTTTTCACCAAGATTATCTCAGCGATCCTTGGGTTTGTTATCAAAACAATTTGCCTAGCTCCTAACGTGAGACTGGGTAGAAAAAAAGAGAAAAGAATGAACTCCTACACACATTCAATGTCCTTTAAGATCACAATTGTTACCACCATAAAAATAAAACCAACGTCTAGAATATTGAATACATTACAATTTACAAATTACTCGAGCACTTTGTAATTACCGTTCCTACCACATAACGCGTGGTTTTTTTCGTTGAAAGCGAACTTCTGAATGATATAAGGATGAAAGATATGTGATGTTCAAAAAGCTTTGCAATCTTGTCGTCCACCAACTACATTATACTCTCTACATCAATTAATTGGCACACAAATATAGGTGACAGCGCAGCCACAAGATTCAAAATGGATCCTTGATTGCCATATCATTCTAAATTTACTAATATTTTACAAAGGCAGAAAGTTCAAATGTTCCAGCTATGCTGTCAAGTAAGGAACGCAATACCATCTTTCCGGTATAGGCTAAGTCGTAACTTTCAGTTATCAATTATGAATTCAGTGCCAAGCAATTTTGATTAGGAAAAAACAATTTTATACTTAAAACTTACCAGACTGCGTCTTTATATTTTCTGACTAGCTCACTGTGACGATTTGTTTGTCCCTAAATGAATGAAAAGCTTGCAAAACTTTTGTAATTTTAACAATCCCTAATAACCCAACATTGATCTCCAAAAAGGCACTATTCATGTCCTTATCAAATGGTAAACACAAAAAGGAAATGACCCTATAGCTTCAAAGAAAACGCTAAAAAGTAGAAAGAGGAAGAAACTGTTCAAAAAGAACGGCAAAAAAGAAAATGATGTGGACATAGGGAAAACGCGAGGAAGGAAAAGGAAGAAGGAAGGAAAAGGAAGAAGGAAGGAAAAGAAAGAAGGAAGGAAAAAGAAGAAGGAAGGAAAAAGAAGAAGGAAGGAAAAAGAAAGAAGGAAGGAAAAGGAAGAAGGAAGGAAAAGGAAAAGGAAAAGGGAGAAGGAAGGAAAAGGAAGAGGGAAGGAAAAGGAAAAGGAAGAAGGAACAAAAGGGAGGAAGGAAAAAAGGAAAGGAAGAAGAAGAAAAAGGAGGATTGACAGCAAAGACCCTTGTAACATTAACATTCTGATTCCGTAAATTCATATTACTTGTCACATAGGTAAAATAAAACTTTACATAAAAACGGAAACTACTAGGAAAACAAACTAGAGATCCTATTTATCATTATATTTATTATATGCAGTATTACCTTAAAGGCTGTTGCCAACACTTCAATAAAAGGAAAATAGTTGGTAGGATGGAGTGGAATGTTGGTATTTCGCATTTTCCAATATGGCATAGCAATATACCTTAAAATGCAAGAAACAAATCCTTAATAATGGGATACATATATTTAACTCAGGCTAATGCCAAAGTGCTCTTGATACTGGTACAAAACAAAAAATTGACAGGGTAAATGCGGTCTAATGCCCTAAATCGTGTTAATTTTGGGGCATTGGCGTTCAAAGGGCTAGATCGAAATCTTAGCAAAAAGCCACAAACGTACCAGATAGCAACGCGACAGAAACGTATCAATAAACGTTCAACACGTCACCTCACGAACAAGGGAAGGCACAAAAATGCCAAATAAGGAAGTAGGATTCTCGCTGGGACCAATCCTCATATTCCTTTTTGAAGCTGCAACTTTTGCCTCGTGTACAACTTTGTAAGATTGAAGAACTAGTCAATATAGCCATTTATTAAGCTGAAAGCATTTAAATTCGTGCTCTCTTCTCTTTGCTTTGTTGCAAAAACTTTAACGAGATAATCAAAGTTGCTTGACCTTTAGAGCACTAGAATGAGCACAAGCATACAACAAATAACGATCCATTGTCATCATCAATAACAACAAAACCAATAAAACCATCACCACTACCACCATCACAATCATTATCAAAAGCAAAAACAGTAACACTACCATTACCATCACCACTACCACTACCATCATCATCATCATCGTTGTCGTCGTCATCATCACTGTTATACAAAGCATTTGCATATTTCAAGATATATTTCAAGAGCGAAAATCAAAATACCTACCTGTGTACTGCTAACAAAAACAAAATAAACAAAATAAGTGATGATGTATTCCAGTGCTGAATAGTACCAATGACGGAAAGG
>JANTCA010053505.1:0-17660 GCA_024741275.1 Chironex yamaguchii
AATTTTTTCTGTGTTTCGGTTTAAGCCTTCATCAGTGTCAGATATTTGTAATACCTCAACAGACACAGTGCTTTATACATATTCATCAAGAGTGGACCATTACCACAATAGCTGCACTAAGTCGGCTCCCACTTAGTGCAGCTATTGTGGTAATGCTCCACTCTTGATAAATATATATATATATATATATATATACTTCATCAAAGCAAATACCTGATTTAGGATACCGAATACCTTAAAAGGTTCAAAGTGAGGTACCAAATGCGGGAAACTTGAAACAAAGTAAAAAGCTAAAACGGCAATATCGCGATGGGCCTAAAAAATAGAGTTAACGATGTGTCGAGTTAGTTGAGGGATCTATGGTGACTCAAATTTAACTGATTTAGGTCTTGATCTTAATTTTGCGAATGTCGACCTGAGAAGCGCATATGCAATATGTCTGCCCACCAAAAATCAAATCAACAATTTCAAATGTTGCTGAAATGCGACACGTAAATTGGAGACACTACTTTGTTAAGCCTGTGTTAAATTTTGGATCACTAAATTTAGTTCGACTATAATGTGACGGCTAAACTGTGTCTTAGCAGGGCCTAGGCATAGCGACGTGTCGGCATAGCGACGTGTCGGCGTAGAGACGTGTTGGCATAGAGAAGTGTTCAGCCAGCATGGCGTCGGCTAAGCAGGGTCTCTAGTAAGAGTTAGAAGTCTCGAGGTAGGGAGGTGATTTGGTAGCTGGCTGTCGAGTTAAATTGGTGTCGAATTAACGTGGTGTGCAATTAACATAGTGTCGAATTAGCGGAGGCAGTGGTAGTGGGAGTCTTGGTAGCCGAGGCGTTGCCAGAGGGATTTGAGATAACCGGTAGTACTTGCAATAGAATGGTGCTGTTTCTGGCTGGATTTTGAATAGCGTCATGTTAGCAAGGTATCAGGTTATTAGAAGGGTTCAACTATACCACTTTTCACAAGTTATTATCATTACAAATTAAAAGCAATTTAGTGCTGTGGAGTTAAATACATTAAAAGTAGAAGCTGATAGTATCGTAACTTAAAACGCATATTTAGAATATTCGGGATTGGTCGTCTTCACCTCCAATACGACGGACTACATACAAAGTTAGCAATTATCTTCAGTAAAACTAACTACGCTATCCATCTATAGGTATGTTTAGTTAGAAAATCATTATTAGAATGTTCAACGGGGCCAGTTTCAGTTGCTTTGAACCTTGGCAAATAAAATTAAGATACATAATTATTGCCACTGCGGACCTCCTGAGTATTTGAACGTAAAACTTCCGTTGGTATTTTCATAAACCTGTTTATCCCAAATGAAGCAACACTTTTGTCCTTTGCCGGCCAAAATGAACAATTTCAGCCACATTAAATCTTAGATTAAGTGGTTGAGTCTTTTGCTCCTCAACAAATCTCATAAACGACAATATAAAATGTGAGATAACGTTATGAATATTTCAATTTAAATAAACATTACAAAACTGAGCTTATTAATGGAGGAAAATCGGTAAGACAGATAAACTTGCGAGAAAGAATTAATCTGCTATCAACAAAATTCTGTAGAATTGTTAGGATTTGTCCTGGATATTTACATAATAAGGAACGTATTTCATTGAAAAACGTTGAAATGTCTTATGGGTATTTGGGGGATGTTGTCATTTAAAAGCTGCATTTGGCCGAGTTAATTTGTTGGCAAAGCACATTAAAACACCTTCATCCTAAAGTACTTATGTTTAACTTCCATTAAAACGCCCACACTGTATGCCTTCTCTCCTCTTCCACACTATTACCTTTGTCTGTTCCTCATTCTCCGCTTTTTCTTATACGCTCCTACATTTTACCCGTTTGCAATGAATTCAGTCCCCCTACTCAGGTCAAAGAATCCTTATTTAAATGCCGTTGGGCAACGCAATCGCACCCTACTTGTTAAGGTAAGATTTAAGCAGATTTAATAGTTGTGGCTTATCTCTGTGCATGGATTTATCTTGAAATAGCTAAATACTACTTCGTAAACAATAGTATTTGTGCTAACCAAACAATACTGCTTAAGGGACGAATTGTCACGTCAGGGGCACCAATTAAAGCGTTACTTTTAAGAGTTACTACTCAATAGCAACTTGTTGCTGATACTAAACAACCTGCAGCATATCGTGGAATATTCATACAGAAATTTCTTTTAATATCTTTGCTTACCAGGGTTGGCTCGAATGCAAACGTTTTTGCTCATAACAGAAAAAATGATCAGGAGCAAGCAATTAATGTTGATGGTGACGCTCAATTCGGCGACAAATATGACATTTTGTTGTTATAGGTTCTATTATCATCTACGTATTTATCACTGTTCACTGTTTATACAATGGTTTAGTTCCCTCGTTTATACGTGACAAGGCATGGTACTGACCACCACGCTACCAACATAAATGAATTGATACCACAACATCATCATTGGCATATTATATAATTTGCAATATATCACGACGCTACAAACTATTAAGAGATTGAGAATGAGGTTTTCCTTGTTGAAAGACAATGGTGATTTTTAAAAATTTCAGCTAAGGTGACTTTTTCTCAACGATATTTGTTGCAAAACTAGCGGGAAGCGTCTAGCCATGTACGCCTAGTAGATGTACATTATTTCATGAGGACAATAAACAGGGTTGACGTTGAAACAGTATTAAGCATTTAGCCTTCGAACAACCAACCTATAATGTGTTGCTTGGTTCTGCTGAATCGTCTTATAAGCCATTTCGCATACATAGTAGCTTTCTTCTCTACAGATCTATTTCGTACCAGGGCTTGTTCAGTGCTAAACTGAGCCAGCCCTGTTACAGTTGAAAACTGAAGTCTAAACTAGTATATGACTCATGTTCCGTACAATCTAACTTTAACAATTTCGTTGTTATTTTATTTTTTGATATCCATGCCGTTTGCGTGCGTTAATCGTGATATACCGTAGTTATATTATATAATCTTTCTGTTCGTCATTGGTCAAGTTTCTAGATCGAAATCTTACTATATCTTTAACAGTCACAAGATTTAAGAATCCCCAGTCTAGGGTATAAAAGTCGCTCCTTCGTGGCGCGGAGCATTTTTTGTTGAAAGAGTCTGACCGACGTCAAATGTGCATTTGAGATGATGCCCTCAAGGGCGTCCTACTAATGGATACCATTCATTATTCGGCGTGTAAGCCACCCTACCCTCTCGACTATGCTAGAAGTCACACGTTTAAGATCTAAGTCATGACTTCACTTAGTTAAAGAGAACTGCATTTACGGGCAGTAGAGGTTTGATTTGTCCAATAAAACTGCAAGCATTTTATCAAGCAATCTCTCATGGGCAGAATAATTTGCATCTGTCCCAATCCCGTGAACCTTTGCCAAGTTCAGACCACGTACGACCAATCGTTTGCTACAGCTGTGTGTTTTCTCAAAACATGTCAACTATATATCAGTTTTTTTGCTTCGTACGTTTATCCATTGCATCATTCAGCTAAGTTTTAAAAGCTGTTATCTATTTTAAGCAGAGCTTAAATCAATCTGCATCATGACATCAGTATTAAGCAGCATACAATGAGATTTAGAATTCAATCCAAATGTCCACTAGCGTGCGATAAAAATAGAAGCACACAACAATGAGAATTCTGTACCCTCCGTTTACCATTCAACCAATGATAAGAGAGACTATTTATCAGCAGCCTATCACAGTACATATACCGTCATAAAATATCAACATGAACTGCTATAGTCTGTTTGCAGTCTGTTGACAAATATAAGATTTCATTGAAATTTCTATTTAAAGCATGACCTATTAGCTATGGCGCTAAAGTAAGTTATAAAGGGCATAATGAGTGGCAAAAATCATTATCTGACGCCTACCTGCGTAAGCGTTCCGCTGACTGGCAACAGCAAGTTTGGCTAGCCAAAAAACATGAGCTTTGGTATGGCTTCAACTAAACCCAAAAGCGGGTTGTTTAACCTTTATAAAATTTTCGGAATGAACAGTTTACTCATGAAGTTATCACTAAACAATATTGCTCAGGTTTTAGAGGAAACACAACAGTTTTATTTATTGGCATTCTGAGAGCTGATCTTGCAATAAAAATACAGGCAAAATAAAAGTTAGTGACGCTTACGACCTGCTCCTCGCGAACGTTTCCCGAAATTATCTACCCGAATAATGGGAAACTTTTGAGTATAAGGGGGATATATAGGGGAGTTAAGACAAAAAAACTAAGTGGAAATAGAGTCAAGATCGAAAACCTCGTGGAGTTCAAACTGAAAGCTACATGACCTCTAAATTTGTAATATCAACTCAATCAAGGCAAGTTTTGGAAGTTATCATTTCTGCCATCTCCAATCAGTCGCCACCAAAGATAAGCACATTCAAAGGAAATAAGATCTCTTTTCTATGGTATTGTTCCGAGTCTTGAAACTAATATCTGCATTGCCTGGCAAATTTGATGGAAAGTACTCCTGTCTTTTGCGTTATATACCCGGAAAGCGTAGCTCTTGCAGCTCATTTATTGAGACACACCGATGTTGCTATGAGAGGATTGCTATGTACTACCCATGAACCTCGAAGACGTGGCCGCCCGAACTTAAACTACAAACTACTAATTGAGAATTATATTGTACTTTTTGGATAGGATCTCTCTTAAAATTTTATGAATGATCGTGTCACATGAAAGAACCTCGTCTCAGAACACAAACGTTGTAGACAATAAGAAGAAAAAGATCAATTTGGGACATTTGGACACTACAACAAACCTGCCCTGTCGTGTAATGGATCCTACTGTTGCAAGTAGTTTAAACTGCATTGATCAGACAATTTGATGTCAATTTAATCGAGAAATAATTAACACTGTACAAGGGGGGAAAGGTAGAATAGGCTTCAAGAAAACCGATTCTAGGAAAACAACCTCCTTGAGCTAAGTGTCAGAGTAATAACCGTTGTTCCTCTTTGCAGCTAAGCACCCGGCTGGAATCCAGGTAGGTCGGGTACTACAAATTTATATCTACTTTTAAAACGAATTGTTTCTGTCAGTCTATCTCAATCCTACATTACAATCTGAGCCAATGAAACTTTCCGTAGGTAACAATAACTTGGTTTAGACAATCGTACTAGCTTTCCAAACCACTACTTGAATTTCCGTTCTTTGGCGACGCAGTTCATAACTCGCAATATTTTGAACACGAAGCCAGACAACTCAACGTTCTTGACTACACTACCATGCATTATCCCGATGAAACGTTTTCCTGTTACTAAGCTACATGTCTGATGTTTACACTATTTAGTATACACAAAATCATGCTTGCTATTGCTCAATCAAATGGAGGCAGTTAGTTCTAAAACATGCCACATAATTAGTATTACCAAACCTGTAGTGATCCAAAGGTAATTCAAGCATGTATTGTCACATGTTATGATTAATATAGAACAATGGCTCCCTAGGAAATTACATGTACCATATTTCCTTGGTTACAGACGTTAAACAATCAATATTTACCAGTCTGTCAAGTGGTTCAGTGCAGGTTAATCACCCATTTAGGCTTCATAAGCTGCCGGGGATCCAAAATTTATCTTGATTAGATAAAAGGGACACAGACCTTTGACAGTTTTCGTAACCGTGTAGTTATGACCTTATGAGTTGTTCTGAAAATGTTACTTTTCTAAGAAACAAATAGTACGTCCAGGCAGGGATCGAACCCGCGACCTTCTGTTTTCCGGGTAGATGCTCTGACTACTGAGTTACCAGGGAGTTGTTTCTCAGAGTTGAATATACATGGTCATGATTTAACGAATATGTCACTACAGGGCCACAGTTTAAATTTAGAATGACGTATTATCACGCTTACTAGCTACACCATGATGACGGCAAAGCACAGTCATGGGAGCTATACACCACTATAGTGGAAGATGGATGTCTTAATAAAATCTCATACTGATATCGCTCTTTAAGGCTTTCAAGAAATTGTATACCAAGAAACAACTTTTCCTTGTGTACAATTGTTTAGATTTCCACTGCCATGTAAACATGTCTACTTTTAATTCCACATTGCGATAAACGCCAGAGGGGCTGGAACCAATTAATTTTGACAGTCTCTTAAAAAATCCCTGATACCAAGGACCATCAGCTTCAACCGTAACACCACAGCATTATCTCAAGAGTCAACACGACCTTTCCTACACACATGGGTATCATATGCATAATGGCTTGCAGTGGACAATACAGACAATTGAAACCTGAAAATTATTAGTAACCAAGTGAATGAGAAGTGTCCATTTTAAATTGCTTAACGGGATCCCGTACGTAACCCAAATAAAGTGCTTAATGTATTGCTACGTCCGATTTGGTTTGAAGTTAAATTGTTAACTAATATGACCATAATACAGATGGTTTTGTGCTTACCAATATACCACTATTTAATCTAAGCAAGGCTATTTCATGGTGCTCACGTTTAAAATGTCATCTTAACTTCCGCCTGTAAGCAACATTGTTCACCGTGAGTTGTTCTTGTCTTTGAACAAATGGTACCATAAGCCGATATCTAAATCTGAAGGGCAGCTGAGTGTAACATCAATGATGGCGGAATGTAACATACTAAGCACACTCCATATTCCGAGAATAAAAAAACTTCGGAAAAAACCTTAATTTAAACACTGTCATGACAATCCAGACTATGGAGTCCCGTTTTACAGTTATTTATCTGGTACATTTGCAATGATTTCTAGTGACCAGAGTTCTTTCCTTATTCATGCAAAATTCAGTCTGGAACCCAGCCCCTTTTTAAATATCATATTCAAAATTTTATATATAATTTTTTTGTAACAAAATTTACGGTAGACGAGAAACAGAACTGCTGGAGAATGCTGTCTATATCTAACTGAAATACAAAGTAATACAACCTTAACATTGTTGTTTTCCCTTGAAAATCAGTCTTGTTGGAACAACCCCTCCCATAGATGACACTATGAAGAAACTCACCTATCCTTGCCATTACATCCTGGCGATCCTGGTGTATTGCCGACAAGCACCTCGTCTTGCTGGCATGCACTCAAAGAAATCACTGGTAGCACAATATTCCTTAATGCATCACGCAAATTGTGCTCCTCTGAATTCTTGTCTCTCTCTCTGCGTGGGTGTCGCTCCATTATAATTCGACGTTGTTTCCTAAATAAAATACAGGAATATATAGTCAGGACAGGCCTGGATGAGAACCGTGGTTGCATGGTTACCTACCGCATTACTGGTCCGGTTGGCTTTGCATGTTGTTTTCCACCGATAGCGGGAAGCAGACTCCTTAACTCTGTGGCGTGTAGGAGCTGCTTATGTTTACATTTTGACTGTTATCCACTCCGTATGATATACTGCAAGCTTGCAAAATACTACTTTAGTACCGCGCTTAACTTAGCAAAAGACTGTGTAGGAGCTCTATCAGTGATAAAGCTAGTGTGGCTACTTACTCAAGTAGTGATCTTGATATTTGATAAGAATTATTACACCAACCTAGTTACCAGTGAAACGAGCTGCTTCTAGTAGGTAACAAGAGTGATTAAGACACAAATCAACTTACAATTGTAAAATATGGCAGCAATCTCTCTCGATCTCTGGAAACGATTTGTGAAGAGTAAGACAGCTGGATTTAATTGTCGTCTTCACTTGCCGACATATTTTCTGCGAATTTGTTCTCTCGTAAACAAGCAGAAAATTATGAAAGATTGCAGAGATCACAATGGTTTACCTATTGACACTTAAACGATTGTTAAGCAGGTAGAAAAGTAAATAAACTTGACCAGTCACTATTTATACCAAAGTCAATATCGATGCTGTGTAACGCAACCATGTATTCAGGTGACGACGGAACTAGTGAATGAGGTCTATAAATAACAATATCTCAAATGTAAACTAACTTTACAGCAATACGACGCCGCGGGTGAAAGCACTCTTGACCTTACCAATTGATTGCCCCTATTTTTAACGTATTTTCACCTGCTTTTTCTCACAAACCTCATAACTAGACGTCTTTCGCCGCTCCAAAGTCGCAGAAAATAGACGTAGCGTTAGAGTTAACTGCTACAGCTCGATAACTGCTAGTCTCGGCGGCAAGGTAACATACCGCAGATTGGACCGGCGATCTGCTGCTTCGGAAGTGGTGGGTCTCATAGAAGAGTGAGATGGTTTCTGTTGCCTGTTGCCTATCCACGTCATGCCCATTTGTGACACATAAGGCCTTCACAGCTCTTTTCCACTTGTACCTCTTGGAAGCCATCGCCCCCATCTCGTTTTGTGTTCGCCAGCCTGCGCTGTTTCTTTCCTCCTCTCTGCTTTGCCCCAAACCCGGTTTTTGGAAAGAGACACAGCGGCCCCAACGACGTGGGAAATTGATCTGCCATTGGTTTTTCTATTCGGGTGACTTTTACGGGGTAAGGAGATTCCTTTTTGCACCACAGGAAGATGATTTACCGTTAGGCGCACACCCTACCCCATGTCTCTTAAGGAATACCCATGTCTCTTAAGGAATACCCACAGTGGTAAAGAGACTTGACTACGAAATAGAAGAAATTTAACCATTCATCGTGGCTACAATAAACAAATTGTTGGGTTGTTTAATTCAATTTCAGTCACCTTGTGAGCTCTGTTTATAGTAAACAAAGACTTGCCTCTTACTGATATAAAAAACTTGACAACTCATCTTAACCTTTACTGCTATGCATGATTAAAACAATATAATCTACGTTTTTATCGAAAAAATCAAGAATAATTATATTAAAAATATAATCAAGTTACTTTCTGCGTAATGCCCAGGATAACACTTGCTTCTAATTTCATTTGTCTCCCACAATTCAGAAATAGCCCCCATCCTAGCGCATTGACCAATTATTCATTGCTTTGTTGTGTAAAATAAATATTTATCGTTGCAAAATAAACAAAAAAAATGAAAACTTGCAACTTTAATTTCATTTATTCAAAACAGACACATTTTGTGACTTGTCTTCATCCAGGAAAGAAATAATGCTCCGATAATTTAAAACTTCACGCATATCCTATGAAAAATCAGAGTTTCAGTTTCTCATTTTAGGGTCAACACTCAATCTGCAAGTCAGGTCTACAAAATGGAACGGTTGATGTTGGATTTCATGCCTTGTATGTATATGTAAAAGACAAGTATTTACAGTTTAAATTTAAAGGAATAGCTAGTTGAATTGAAGTGACATAAATGAAAATTGTTGCTGATGAATGGGACAGCGCCGTTGCATGGAAATGGAATACAGATGGGAAGCTATCATTAGATTCACTGTATTTCTTTAAGCCAAAAAAACCCAAAAGTATCTTGAACACAATCAGAAATGAATAACATTATCTGGGAGCAGAGAACTGCAGTTTTGGACAGAGTTTTAGTATGGATACAGTACTACAGCTAATTTGAATAGAAGCTTTTATAGCACAATTTCATTGAGACATTACATGCAGTTGAGTTATAAGCAAGTCTGGTTGTTCGTTGGATGTCTTTAGTATTCTTGTCAGAGAAGGCGCCTCGCTAGAGCAACAGCAGTGAAATGCGTCTAGAACAAGGCAAGTGACGCAACATGAGCAACAGAGTGACGAAGAGAATAAAACTGGATCCGATCAAGTAGACTGAGGTCATTATCAGGAGCTTTAGCCCGAGCTTTAGTATTAACTGCAGGGTCAAACAAAGGATTTATAAATGTCAAGGATAATACCAAGCGTAAAAAAATTGCGTGCATGGAGTAGAGAACTGACCTTCATTGCTATGCATTTTAAATAGATTCAATGTAGTTTTTAATAGATTCAATGTAGCCTAGAAAAGCAATTATTGAATGTAAAGCCGAAAAGATATACTACATTGTTTTCAAGTTAATCGCTTCTATCTATTGAAACAACAGGAAGGAATTGGTTTTTTAAGCGATTACCGGACAGGAGATATGTTTTGGCTGCAAAAACAGTTATTTGTGCGCACCGAAATTAACCGATAATCTTTTGGGAGCAGCTTCATAACGGACAACTTGGTACACTGAAAGCCCTTTTCGAAAGACAAATAAGCACCAAAGTTGTAGACAGAGAAAGGCCAGGTAAGATCTGAAGTCCAGTTATAGTCACTTATAATTCGAAATAGGTTTCAATGATTACAACTTAGCACGAACTTTCAACAAATCACCCTGTACTAACTATACTGGAACTTACTCAAACGGCCATTAACGGACACACTCTTGGTAGAGCCAACTTTGGATAACAAAGTGACGATTATTAGGACATTTGCCGGGGACTGAAAATGAAGACATTCCTACGATGATTCCATAAATGTTTATTCATGGAAACAGACTCATCGTAGACTATTCTTGAAGTACATTGATCAAATAATTAAATAAAACATGATAAAAATTTCAGAAAGGGCTAGTGAGTCCTTCTGCAGACTGGCGCTTATGGAGAAGTTTTCTGAAGGATGCTCGACCAGGGTTATTGCAGCAGCATGGGTAGTAGCTGAAGGTACAAAGATATTTTACTTAAAAATGATTGATCAGAATTGAAAAACAAAACTGTTTCTATTAAAACCGTTGAGCTGTTTAGTTCAGCAATGGGGGGCATATAGCAATTAAACTATATACAAACTTGTGATTTCATAATTTTAACATCAGGTTAGGATCTTGTCATCAATTTCATAGACAATATAGTCACTCAAGCTAAGGTTAAATATCATCCTTCTAGTGTACCGAACCTTAGGTATGTTATTTTTAAATACTTTGAAAATCAATACGAATACGAGGCTCAGTACGCGCGAAAGAGACAAAAATGTCGCCAAGTCTGTTGTAAGTTAACATTCACTCAATGTTTAACTCACAGTTAATTCCTTTGTAAAAGGAATAAACGGAGTTATCCAAATGGTTGAGTGTGAACTTGTTAGTGACGCTACAATTTTACCACGGTGCTTTTGGTTGAGTAGAAATTCGATTGTTCTGCGAGTGCAACCCATCATCCCATCACGAGGAGAACCAATTGGCATTAATGGAGTGGAGTATGTCATGTCATCATTGGAACAACCCATCAGGATCAATGGCAGTGGCGGCTGGTGGGGGGTTTCGTTGGGGAAGGGGGGCAAATTTCAGATTTGGGTATGACCCAATATAGTTACATGGGCCACGCCATTTCTTATCAAAGAAGTTACACGAGAACAGAAATGTAACTTTTAGGTCTGCATTGGTCAGGAACCTAGGCATTTATTAAATCTTCGATGAAAAATGTTTTCTCAATGCAGAAGTTACAAAAGCAAGGTTACAGCAAATGACGTATCATAAGAGCAGTACTTGACTGTGAGTTCGCCACAGGTGCGCTTTGATTTATTAAAGTTATCGCCTTCAGTTTTTATTATCATGGCATCAAATTATTCAAATCATGATTGATGTAAGACATTCGAGTGAAAGCTTTTGAAGTTCTGATATTCCTTTCGAGAGCTTTGGTCATCCATCAACTGCGCACTTAACGGACAAGCGGCATCCATCCACAGCTGCCCAACTATATAGAAACCGCCAAAGCTCTTCAATATCTAATATCTTACTCTGGAATTCAATAATGATATTTTCGCTTTGTGAGATGACTCCGTTTGAAAAATTATGATGGTCACCGTTCAGAAACAAAAGCGATTGAACATAATCTACGAGATTTGTTCAGACGTTTAAATTGATTGCCGCAGTAAAGTCTCGATTTTGGTGAAAGTAATTGAATTATGTTCGCCACATCGAGGTAATATTCATTCTTAGCCACAGATCATAGAATTATGGTCCCTCATATATCCACGGCGATATGAAAAGTGCCACTCACTTCGAAACGCGTACACAGATGATAATAACTATTTCCCTCCAATTTGCTACGCACACGAAAAGGAAAAAGGCAAAATTCCTTCCATCGCCATTATCCGTATCCGTTTCCTTAGCTTTCGAGCCACACAGCTGTGCAACTCCAGTCGATGCTACATTAGGGAGCAGACTCTTAGTTACTCGAGTGAACAATCAGGGTTGATAGACAAAGAACTTTGCCAGTTCCGGTAGAGATATGTAACTATATAGGAAAGGCATGCCATTTGCAGTCGTGGGCGCCTGCTTAGAGACAGAGTTGAATTAACTACGACTATATTTCTGTTTTTGGCACAAGACAACCCTGTCAATTTCAATCTAGCATTAAAATAAACGTCGGTGCAAAATACCTCTTAGGTATACTCAAGGTTCGTTCTTTATATATATATATATATATTACTGTATTCACTAAACGAAGGACAACCAATTACACGAGTGGACCTTTATGGAGTTTAACTTATTCTTCTCTTGATCCATTTTGTCCGGTAAAAGTGGACCCTGGTTCAAGCCTCAGGAAACATAATAATAGTTTACTTCAATTTCTTTACTCTTCGATTCAGACCTCATTCCCTTATACCTCGTCAATACCTTTTAGCTATAGAGAATACTGATTACTGACTACATCTAAGTAATAACACAGCATTGATACCTCCATCCAAGATATATTAATTGGAGTACAACACTCCGCAGATATACTCTTAACTTTATAATATCCTGGGCCGTGGAAAGGCCAGTATTATGAAAAGTTACATGCTATCTAAAGATCTCATACCGATGCCAAGTGGAGCATCAAGTTGGATGGAGTGAAGCATGGAAAACTAATTTACCCAGTTTAGGCTGAGAAAGATATGAATGTCTCTCATTCTGCCATCAAATAGTTAACTCGAAAAATTGACAAATACTTTCTTACCTGAATGACATGAAACCAAGCAATTCACAGATGTTCTAGTTTTAGTAATTTTAAAGTTAATTCAAATCAAGTATACTTGAGTGTCTTATTAGCAGAAATACCTTCTCAGGCTCTAAAAACTACAACTCGTTTCAGGTAATGTTGTTTTTCAGAGGCCTTTCGGGTTCCGTCAAGTACTTTGTACCAAAACCTGTTTGTAGGAAATTGTGTTTTTGCCCAAAAAGCACGGATTAAATGGCGTCCGAATTCTGAACCTTTTAAAAGGGTATTGAAATGTAAGGCCACGAAAAACCACAAATTCATTGTTGTCACCATAAACGAATTATCTTTCTTGAAAGCCAGCAGACAGCAGTGAAGTAATTGTAAAATGGAGAATAATATGATAAATATTTTTCAGAGACAGAGCCACAAATAAGATTGAGATCAGTTGAAATCAGAAAAAAGTAATTTTAAAAACTTTAAAAGGACTGAAATTGAAGAGAACCAAGCGAGGAACTACAGAAATGCTACTAAGGAATAAATTTATTAAGATGCTGGTAAACAGTCTTGAACCTTGAAATCGAACAACATTCGTGCAATATTTAGCTACGGGCTTATAAACGTACCGACTTTATAAAATATTTGATTTCATCAAAATCAATTGTTCATGACATGGTTATGGAAATGTTATCCCTGATGGTTTATCAATTGTTTTGATAGTTTTTATCATTTTCTAACTATGCCCCAGTACGAGAAATGGCAGTCAAATAAAAATTTTTAACGAAAACTTAACTATAGCTTGGGTCAGTAAAATGACTGGAAAGTGTACAGATCTCGGGAAAAAAATTATCTGTTACATTTTCTTTTTCATGTGCCTGCAACATAAAGAGTGCTATGTTAAGGGATAGTTTATGAAAAATGTCTCCGTCTTCTGATACCTCGCGTTGCAAGTGTACTATGTTATACTACACCATACAACTGTACTACACGAATAAAAAGTGAAAATTGTTTTGTGAATAAAGGTGTCCATTTTTTCTTTCTTTCAGCCTTATCATATGAGCCCAATTGACAAGACTGGCCAGGTTTGCCGAGATCTCACTTTGATTGGCAAACTCTCATAAAACGCAACTCGCTATCACATGGGAACCGGGCTAACCCGGCTAACCGAGATCTCACTTTTGCCAAGCGGGATCCCAGTTAAACGGGCTGCACTTTTTCCATGTGATAGCTCCAGCCCGGCAAAGTGGGCTGACCATAACAGAAGTGCGCACGCGCTTTCTCATAGGATCAAGAGTACACAAACGAGTTGGCTGGCGATAACCAATGTGGGAGAAAACCTTTCAGATGGTCAGAAGAAATGATAGAGAATCTAGTTAAAAGTCACATGGATTATAAACCCCAAATGAACTATCGTGGGTTAGAGTCCGACTGTGACAAACCTCTGCTGTATAAGGAAATTCGAAAACAGATGGCAGCGATTTATGAGGCAGAGAATATCGACCTATTTGGGACAGTTGCGAGTAAAACTTTGAGTTTGGTGGGCAATGGAAAGAACTTAACGTATACAAATGTCACGTGAATTTCTTCAGCCCGTGAAACTGGGCTGGGAAACTTCGTATGATAGCGAGCTGATTTTAGCCCGGTCAACGGGGTTCATATGATAAGGTCTTTGAAAAGTCTTCAGTGGTTCCAAACATATAAATTGTTTCACGTAATAGAAACATCGATAAAACTTTCACTGATCGCATGGATTAGTGACATAACGGATGTCTGTTGCCCAAAAAAGGTGACTGCTATAGGGCAGCATGTGCTAAATCACTGTTTCTTAAATGGCCCATAAACAGATTTCATCTGGCACCTTTTGGAAGACGGAATATTTTCTGATATATGAATGGCCTACTTGTGATTAGCAAATGATTGGCAACGAATTGCAAATGACTATATTGTGCTAACTTGTGGTACTTGGGCTCCTGTCTCTGTCTGGCTTTTGATTCCTCATCACCAGTATTTCTGTTCTGTTTGGCATTTGGATTCATTTATCATTTCAAGAAGGAGGCAGTGCTTAGTAACTGGTCGATCAATACATTCTTAGGTCTCATCATTCATTATCTCAGCACTACTTGTGGAAAAATATATATCAGACATTACGTAATTGATTTTATCTAGCAATGCTATCACAGAGACAAAAATCATCATCCATTTTTGTAGTATTATTGTAATTAATCTTGTTAACAAGTTAATATAACATAGCTCTGCCACTTATTACAGCTTGACTGGGATATTGATGTAATCATTTTATATGCTTACATTTGATTAACATAATAGGACAATATATTTACCAGGTAGAAACATCATTTTATTTGGAGATTTTAATATATATACAGATGTGGTCATATCAAAAGAAAATAAATCAAATTGCGAGCTATATAGTGTCACTGAGAACTCTACATGAGGGCATTTGGGCCGTATTTTTAGGTTTCTCCATGTGCTTCCATCACATGCAAGTGGCAATATGCCAGAAAGCTTCCATCACATGCAAGTGGCAATATGCCAGAAAATAATAAGAGAAATGCTGATGTGAAAATAGAAAATGCAATAAAACTTGAACATGAGAATTGGCATTTTTTGAATGTCCATCCACCAGGAAGCCAAAATATTTGATATGTAAAGCAACTGTCCCAGCTGTCCCTGCTGTCCAAGTGGAACATACAGCGACATCCCACTTAGGTACACAGCCAACTCAACAACAAATTTCCACGAGGCTCCATCGCCAGAAAAACTATATTGTCAAGACACCACAAGTCTACATCGAAAGGAATGATCTTGATTTGTTTATTTTGAGCGAGATCCAGAGAGCAACAATAGCATTATACTAAGTTTGCTTGACACTCGCAAAGAACATGTTCAGGCTGGTATGATCCTGTTACTCTTTGGGAAGAATAAAGAATGCTGCTATTCCAGTAGTTTTTATGTTTGGCAGCACATATGAATGCAAGTCAGGATTTTAGCGTATACGCTTGATCAAGAAGACAAACTTAAGTCTCCTGATTAACATCTGAACCAGCTAATGAGAATAACAATAATGGACATTACTCCGGACTTTGATTATTTGACAAAAACAACAATCTGCCATAAGAGCCATTAAAGTGTCAGAGCTCTTACGAAAGCATGGCCGATTAAATATGTCAATTACACCAACTAATACTCTGTATTTTGTCATTTAAACCTCTTAAAATATTTTAAAATATGTTACTACTTGGACAGAGTCCAAACAAAAAAACGGAGTCTATGACAACACTTCAAAAATTATAGAATACAGCTTGAAACTAAGAACAAAAAGTCTTGTGAAGACCTAAACTAAGAAGGCCTAATTATGCCATTAATTTAGCCGGGTAAACATACGATCTAAAGTTTTACACTAATACAAACTCTATGTGTGTTGCAAAATTGGACGGAAAAATCTCAGTGGTCCGCGAAGAAAGTCTGCACATTTTTCCGGCCGGCACTCAAAATACTTACGACACCTGTGCTGAATAGCCAATTCCGTGCCACTGTGTACAGTGATGACGTTCTGAAAGCTATTGGAAAAGGTAGATCCATAAAGCATGTGGTTTTATATGTAGTTAATATTAAGAGAGCATAAACTAAGCTTTTGTAGATAGGATGCATCTGCTGTTCCATAACAACTGTTAAACTAGTTCTTGATCCTTCAACAATCGCCAAGCTAAAATGTTATCATAGATAAGATACTAAGTCTAATACCTATTTAAAAACAGGCAAACGACCTAAATGTGAGGGGTTTCTTGCAATTTCTATGTTGATTTATGTCTCTACTATTAGCAAAATGACAATTTAAGTGGGATAAAATTTTGGACAAATTTTTAACTCAAAGACATGTGACAGTAAAAGATCATGACTCAATATAGAATTTTTCTTAGATCAAATCAAATCTGGGTAAATTAAATCTAATTTAACTTTTGTACTGCATCTATCATGCAAATATCGTGTTAGGCTTAGCACTGCATCTATCGCAACATGAATCCGTCTCTGAACCGTACAAGAATAACCTACTAAAACAAAACTTCAGAAAGTCATACAAAAAGGCACATCCTATCACAATACGAGAAATCCACACTGCAGTGAAATTGTCTATCGAGGTTAAATTGGACATGGCTGCTAAAAGGGAAACATTTACTTCTTTCAGAGATAACTATTCGACGTTTCCCAATAATTCTATCAACTAACTAGTTAAAGAAACCACATCTAAAGAGGTAAAATGTACAAAACGAGGACAGAAACAACAAAAAAGCTGCAGAGACAACCAAACTCAATCTATGGAGGAACTCCATATCTACAACAGAGTAGTTTAAAAGCATCAGAGACAAGCAACATGGCAGTTTTACTTGCTTTGACTTGAAGGTAACCTACCCTTGTATTACGAAGGAGCTTCGTAAAGAAGCATTGGATTTCATGGCAGTCTTAGGCAACATCACCAACGACAAACGAAGTGTTATTATACACGCCAAAATATTCATTGCTAATACACAACAAGTTTGGCAAAGAAGGATGGCACAATATTTGTTACGATGGGAAGCAAAGATGGCGTGGAAACATGAGAAGTAATGGGAAGTTACTTTCTCTCGCAACTGGGGAAACTTGGGATCGACGTAGGACTGTACAAAGATGATAGACTAGCCACTTTTAAATACCACGCCATGAGGCACTCGGAATAACATAAAAGAGATGTGCCTTGTCTTGCATAGTCAAAGAGACCTTAGAGATATGTTATGGAGAATAGTACAATAACTACTGTTTTCACGACTAGAAAGATCTTGCCATCCATTCACAAGGATTGTGTACCTACCACACAAAAAAGCTTAGTAGTATATGAATT
>JANTCA010053516.1:0-13068 GCA_024741275.1 Chironex yamaguchii
AATACCTGAAAAGATAACTGACACAAATACGTTGCTCTATGCTCTCTTTATCTAAAAAAGAGGGAGGAGGATAAGGATTACCTGAAACATAACTGACACAAATACGTTGATCTTTGCTCTCTTTATTTAAATAAGAGAAAGAAGGATAAAGAATACCTGAAAAGATAAGTGACACAAATACGTTGCTCTATGCTCTCTTCATCTGAAAAAGGGGAAAGAAGGATAAAGAATACCTGAAAAGATAACTGACACAAATACGTTGATATATGCTGTTTTCATCTAAAAAAGAGGGAGGAGGATAAAGAATACCTGAAAAGATAAGTGACACAAATATGTTGCTCTATGCTCTCTTCATCTGAAAAAGGGGAAAGAAGGATAAAGAATACCTGAAAAGGTAACTGACACAAATAAGTTGATCTATGCTTTTTTCGTCTAAAAACGAGATAGGAGGATAAAGAATACAATCAAATAGCTAAGGGCGTCTGTTGACATCCTGTAAAGAAGTAAGAGAAGAAAATTCGCTAGGAAGGAAGGTGTAGAGAGAGAGGAATCATCAAATTAAACACAGAAAAAACGTTGTGATTGCAGAGCTTAAACAGGGGCCAGCTGAGTTAGACTGAAAATATATGGACAGAGAATTTACCAACTCAGAAACAACCAGCTGGCATAGGCCAAGAACCTTGCCATGGTATTGGCGAACAATAAGAAAGCCTGTGACATGGTACCGCACCGTTAGACGGTCAAATGTTTGAACATGGCAAAAGTAACACACAATGTGAGATTATATTTCTTTAGCAATTAAAAGGGAATTATAAAATGAAACTGACTTCATATGGAGCATCACTCGGAACAGTCAACGCTGAGAGAGAGAGAGTCTTTCAAGGAGACAGTCTTTCTCTACTTACTTATGTCATTTGCATAATACTTCTGCCAAAAGCAGTATTATTTAAGGCTGAAACAGGGTACATGCCGGGAGAGGTGAAAATTTATAGTCTCTTATTTATGGGCAATTTGAAAATGTTTGCTAAGAATGAAAATGATAGTCTTGTGTCGACAGTGCAAATTATAAGTCATGATATTGGAATGGAATTTAGAGTAAAGAAGTGCGGCACCACTGAGAAGCGAGAAAGATTGGGCAAAAGTGAAGATATACAGCTAGCTTATGGAGAAAGCATCAAAGACGAGAAAGCAACAAAGACGAGAAAGCATCAAAGATGAGAGAGCATCAAACATGAGAGAGCATCAAAGATAAGAGAGCATCAAAGATAAGAGAGCATCAAAGATAAGAGAGCATCAAAGATGAGAGAGCATCAAAGATGAGAGAGCATCAAAGATGAGAGAGCATCAAGACGAGAAAGCATCAAGGACGAGAAAGCATTAAAGACATTAATAACGAAGGATACAAATGCCTTGCTATTCGAAAGCTTGGCAAGATAAAGGACGAGGAGTTGAACGAATTGTTCAAAAACAATATTTTTGACGAATTAATCTTACCATGAAATCAAAGTTGAGTAAAAGGAACAAAATAACGGCATCACGACCTGGGTAATGCTACTCATAAGATATGGAATATTAAACTTAAATGGAATGAAACTGAGCTTCATGAGAAAAGAAATGTTATGGCAATGAACAAGGAACTTCATGCAAGGGTGAAGTTGCAAGATTATACGTTTCAAGATAGGTGAAAAAGATTTGATGAGTTGTGAGAATTGTGTAACAAGAGAGGATATTAACCTGAGTTGGTATATAACAGCAAATAGATAATCACGAGAAAAGTTGAGAAAACTAGCATAGTTAGCATTGAAGAAGCAATGAAACCCAATACATAAAAGCAGTGCGAGAGTCAGAAAGAGAACTTAAATGGCAAGAAACATGAAGTATGAACAGTTTGCGAGGTGCAAGTTGGTTTTGGGCAATTTTCAAGTTTTGTACCGCAGAAAGATTATTCATACATAGAGTAGTTAGATGTGAAAGTTGCAATGCAAGGTATTCAGAAGACGATACAGCTTAGAACAGCACGTGTACTTCAAAACGTATTGTGCATTTAAAAACCAGGAGTAGGAACCTTAAGACCCTTGGAGGCCTGTTGTTGCCCGCTCTCAAGGACAAAAACAGCAAAGACCTTAACAGGCAAATGTTTGAGATTTACGTAAATTTATGTAATCAATAATAACATTCTAATATGTGAAAAAATGAGAGGATTGAAAAAAAGTGTTGGTTGTAGATTGTGAAGTGAAGGAAACGGTAGATTACTTACTGTATTGATGTATGAAATTAACTGCAACAGGATGTTAGAGGATACACCAAGCATTGAAGGTGCTGTCAGTAAAGTGGGCAACTAAGGAAGATGTTTAACAGCAAGAACATAGTGGAAATTGCTGGAAAATAATGGAAACAAAAGTGTTCCATAGTGTTCTTTTGCGTTAAAAGTTAAGGTGATATCACTCATGAGGATAATTACTTCAAGGAGCATATTTCTTTACTTAACAATAGCATTATTAGTTAATTGCCCAATTCGGAATATGGAGGAAGAAATTTTTTTTTCTGCGATCATTCTAGACTAGACGGGAGCTACTATACTGTCCCACGAGGCGTGGGGCAATGACCTTTAGAACTCACCTATAAATTCATTATTGATTGATACATGTAAAGTGTGTAATGATGTTGGGCAACCTCCTGTATCTGTTTAGCTAGATGCGATGTCTACCAACAGAGATCCTGAGTAAGTGAGTGGTGCTGTAGAGAGGTTACGATACTCAAGTACAACTACGTCACAGAACATTTGAATGATAAGAAGAAAGGGTAGGGTTTGAGTCCAGGTCCAATCAGTATACCTTTGCACTTCTCTTCATTAACAAAGGATGTAAATCCACTTCAGTTAACGAGTTTTTACATTTTCTTTTGCTTAGATATGTTTTCTGCATTTTCAAGGCAGCTCCTTATTCGGTTTATTAATGACGTAAATCTAAAATTAAGGTAATGCCATAATTTCGATGTAGAAATGTCTCCGTGTGCACAACTGTTAAAAGGTCCATGCCAATACCTCTGGACGCAGTTGTGCTCCCTTAGTGCTCCTTTGCAATTGGAAGAAATCTCGTGCCACTAACGTCTAATAAATGGGGGCCGGACCCCAAACTCAGACAAAATGCCGTGAATGTTGCAAACAAGTAATGAAATTGGTAATAACAGCTTAATAAATCCGGCCACAAAAACTGCCCTGAAGCAAGGCTCAAATCAAGACACCCCCCCCCCCCCCGGCACACACAAACTACTGCGTGTCGTGTAAAAATCATCCTAATTGAACTAAATCAGGTATTTCAATCACGTTCAGAATGTCTCTGTGTCAAATAACCAAAGGTTATTGAGGTTTCCTAGGAATCTACCAGCTCTTTATTTGGAGCATTGTACACACATTGTTGTAAACAAAGCTTATGACGTTCTTAATATCATGGGAGTTGCAAGTTTTGTTTTCCCACGTGACATTCAAGAGTCTTCCAGACAAAACATTAAATCCCACAGGATGAGCGTCATGGGAGATATCCGTGTTTTGCACTCTGCATGTGAACAAGCGTAATGAATCAAATATGATCAGATCGAAGAAAATCAATCAACGCGTCGTTCCTTCTGTCGAAGTCATATATAATACGAAATCAGAAGGCAGGAAATAAATCTAGTGAGTGACCGATGCAGTCATGTTAGTATAGCAACATAAAATCGGAAAGTGTCGAGTTCAACAATACGTTCACAGATCCAAAATCAATGAGCCATTGCTTACAGTCGTTGTCATCAATCGACCTTGTGGAAATGACTTTTCGCCAGCCTTAACTTGTTTGACCAAACTGTCAAAATCTGTGTAGGCCAATCTGAGCGAAGCAGTGAATGTATGTTGCTAGTACCTGTCCTCAAAATTCCAAACGACATACATACGTGAGTAGAAGTAAGTAGCCTCCAGTGTACAAATGATAAAGAGTACTTTAGTGCATTTTAAACCATAGCAAACAAACTAAAACAAACAGCAGCATCGATTTGTGTGTTTGCAGTTAACGATAGCTGCTTCTACTGTTGTTTACTTGAACAATGGTGTCATGAACGACGGTGATGGAATCGGATAACGATGGTATTCATACACGACATGACTCGAGGCTGTATTGCGGAACATACCACTTGCTGTGGAAATCGATTCTTCCATTTGGCTAAATTTAACAAGGTGGTATTAAACGCTACAGTATCAAATAATCGTCCCATCGTGGTTAATTTTGGACTTTATCCAACCCCCCTATTATTAAATTTACAGGATCCGAAAATCAAGAAATCAAAGTTTTTTATGTAGTGAACTTTTGATATCCCAAAAGACGCATGCTTATAAAAGTGTGTTTTCTTCAAACCATCGCAATAGAAAATGTGTAGAAAGTGTAAGGAATTGCATATGAATCAATGAGTTGGTTTGAAAAATTTACTTCACTAATCTGTGTTTTAAATTTTCCGGGAGTGCTGCCACTCCTCGTTACTCTGTAGGTTTTGTCCTCTTTACAGGAGTGCTGCCAATCCTCGTTCCTCTGTAGGTTTTGTCCTTGTTGCAGGAATGCTGCCACTCCTCGTTACTCTGTAGGTTTTGACCTATTTGCAGGAATGCTGCCACTCCTCATTACTCTGTAGGTTTTGTCCTTGTTGCAGGAATGCTGCCACTCCTCGTTACTCTGTAGGTTTTGTCCTTTTTGCAGGAATGCTGTTACACGAACAATCAACTTTAACAGGCTGCAATAAAGTCTGGGTGGGCACAGCATTGTTCCATGCCAAAAGAAAACAAAACACTCGAAGGGTACCTTATACCTTTACCATATTTAGGAACAGCCCTAGTGCACTTTTAAGACAGTAAAGTCAGGCAATAAAGATGCATATGTATTCTCTTGGCAAAAGTGTTCAATACAGTCTACAGAGCAGACTTCCATCCATACAAAGAGGAATAAATTAACACAACTAGATCAGCTAAACCGATACCTCGAGGCAATCAGGAAAAAACTACACCACCCTGGTTGAACTTCCAACGGCATAGTTGTGACAAGCCAGATAATTCTAGCATCCAATGTTGACAACATAGACAATAGCTTGACTGAGAACTGCTTAGCCAATACCTGTCCTTCTAGTCTTTTAAGATGTATACACTAAGAACACAAAATTGCAGAAGAACAGTATACAAATTCCAGGCAAAGAATAAACATTGTTCAACCAATTTGGGAAGGGGTCACACAGTCTTAAGCTTTTTAAATACTATTAACAGGTGGGCTCCTAAAAGTCGACACTTTCCAGGTGACAGCAACATAAAAATCATCTTCTTTATGATCCCTGATGCATACTTGCACTCTTCTTGCAACTGCATGTGCCCTCCATTCTTTCCCATGGAAATCTCTATTGTAATAAAACGATTTTTAGTCTAAAAAGACCCATAAATGACTGAAACGTCCTAACAAACCTTTCCTTGAATAAAATGTATGTGTTTCACATGACCGGACTGAAGCATATTAGGATGTCTATTTTTGAAAACGATAGTTGCTTAATGAGAAAAAAGCATAAGTAAAACTTCACACAAGTCTCAAGTTCACGAGTTTTTAGAGTAGTTAACCTAATCCTGATGACAAATGTAACCACACTGTGATTTGCATGCACACTTGCAAATATTTATACTAGTAGACAAACAATGGACACTAAATTCAAATTGGAAATCAAGCCATAGCGAACTCAAGAGCAGAAAAATGAGCCCCTCAACTGAACAAGGGGCCTCTAGATATTTTGTCCATCTATGTCACATAAACATAGCATATGTTAAAGGTTATTCAATCATTTAGAAATGTTGCACTTGTAATAGTCATACATATTTGACCCATATTTGAAAAAATGCTGGGAGAAGATTGAGAACTTTCACTAGATCATGTAACCAAGCATCTGGCTGCTTCTAGGTGAGTGTGGAGGCAATGGCACTCAATTGAACACCTCTCTTCACAAGGCCTGATTTACATAATTAGTTAAGTACAACAAAGCAAAATTTGTTCTCATAATCCCTTTTTAGAACAGGAGCCAATCAACTAATGGGGAGAACTATGATAAAAGTAGAGCCAGAAGGGTCAATAAAATGGAGAAATCAAGTGAACCTGTTCACACAGCGATGAAAATCATAGCGACATATCTGCAAGTAATATCAGTAAGTGTGAATGATTCTTGGTTAAAAAGATCACAAAAATAGTTAAGATACCTAAATCTTTAGACATAGGTCAAGTCAAGGATGGTTAAACAGGATGCTAATATCAAATCTATGTCGATACTAAACTTTTATACTCCATAACAATTTACAATTACATATGCCCTAAAATATGGAAAGGTTGACAAACTAGTGCTAGATTTTTTAAGCTTCACCATCAAACAATCTGTTGAAAAGAAGCTACATTTCGCCTTAGTCACGAAGATTCTATACTTGCTTTACTGTGCTTGTATAATATTCAAAGTATCAAGGTTAGAGAGGCAAAAGGATGAGTTGGCAAAAATTGTACTTCACTCACACCTGAGGGAAGATATGTACTTGTAAGCTAACTCACACTTCTTGAAATCACCAATACATTTGATTCCCAAAGGAAAATATTATATATTAATAGAAAATTAGAATGAACTAGTGGTAGTTCATGCTAACCTATATTTGATGGCCATTCTAATTCCATTCATAAAGAGCATATGTTTTATATGGTTTCTATTCTGCTCTGCAATGGCATAAAGCTCAGGTAATTTTCTTCAATAAAACAGTCCTAAAATGCAGCAGCTGCTGAAAATACTAGTGTCAAACGATGTCCAACATGCACCAGGATGTACATTTCAACAAGCAACAGCGGTTTTCATCTTTTACTTCTAGCCATGCTACAGACTGTTGACCTGAATTTTTATTTATTTTTATCTTGTTGACAAAGGAGTGCACATAGTTATTACCTGGTATTCCAACCCAACGCACAATTTCATACTTCATACTTAGCGAGTTGAAAATACACGCCTGGAAAAAGCACTGTCCAAGAATGGACCAGATAGTATATATTTGACTCTGTAAAGACAGCAAATACTTTCACAATCAGTAAAATATCGTCACCAAAAATTCTAAAGAATGCAGTTGATAAAACCTTCAGCGGACTGCAACAGAAAAGCATTGCCGGTAATACCATGGATGTACTTACTAAGCACTATTAATAAGTTTTTTAAATGCGTAATACCAAACAACTTACAAAATCCAACTAGTGAAGAGTTTCAGACGGCAAGCATCTTCACTGGTCAACAATCATGAGCTTCGTGTCCGGAGTACGGTATGTGCAAGAAATAAAACAACCGTTACCATTTCCAAAATGTTTACCACGAGGTAGTTACCTCAGGCAAACTGGAAAGCAAGATTGGAGCACCTCAAATGATAGATTACAATACGCTAATATGCCTAGACGACAAGAAAAGACACATTTATACCCAGTCTCATCACATTATCTTCATGAAATATATTTTTCATGGTAAGATATTATTGTTCCAATGTTACAAAACCCACCAAGGTACGCAAAAATTCATGCCATGGTCTACGTCAAGAGTCAATAGTATGTTGAATCTGTGAATAAGAGATCCGAATATACCGCGAGAATACTCATGGGTCCTTTCATCTCTATCGCAGTGTCTGTAGGGCAGCAAGTCCCTACACATTAATAGTGAGGGGGTACCAACAGTCCCCCACGGTGTCAAATTCATTCAAATTACAATCAACACTAACATCGTGATGACCCCGTGACCGCGATCTGCATTCCAACAATAAAACCGAGAATTAAGGCGAAAACAAATATGCGAACTTATTATACAGAATATAAACAGCCAACACAACTTAAGTCACTGGCCCATTACCATGGCCTACGTCCGTAGTAAACGGCCTCACATATAGACCTAATTGTCAACTTCTCTTCCTTAAGGCCGTAGTGCAGTACTGTATGCTATTACCATCTCCACAAATAACTTGATGATGGATGTAACATGGTTTCCCTCCAACATGACACTGCCACATGGAACCTACAGAATGTTGCATTTAGAGTAAAAGAACTATAATTTTTGCAGTGTTCTCTAACTCGACGATGTCCGCTAAAGTGGCAATGATCAGTTCCTCACAAGTTTTTGGAAATATCATACCATACTTTACTAACATCAGTTAAGTATGAAATTTGACGATAGTATTGCTACATCAATGGTTGGCTTCACATCTCTAGTACTGGCTGCAAATGAGGATGCAAGTATGCCAGTACTTAACTCAACACTGTATGTTGTATGAAGTAATATTGTCAATCAACAATATCCTGCATTTTTCCAAACTTGCAAAAGGCAAGAAATTTAAGATAGCGAGTGAATCCTGGTTATCTTTGCCTGCTGCTGTTTCCAGAGCCGGATGTTACCTCGATTGCTGTCGTCCCAGCTGAATTGCTGTTCATCGGACTGTCCGTCGTCTGTAGTTTTGACAAGGCAATCAACGCATCAGGGAAGTTTGGTGGTGTGGCTGGTGTATTTGCTGGCGTGACGAGCTACAAACAGAAAATAACATTGCCCCTGTTAGTCTTTACCTTGTGCTCCATTAAACTATTCCTTTTAAGCCTTTCATTTGGTTGGATTGGCGAGGCAGTTGAGCGCACCAAAACAAAAGACACTTCTACTTAAACTCCGTAGTTCAAACGTAAACAAAGGGGAATGAAACTCAAAGTCACTCAAACCGCTATTGGACTTACCGAGTTATGAACATGTGCGGGGACAGCAACTTCTTGAAAGTACATGCTTAACGCAGTCTACAACGAAACAACAGAAAATAACAATAACAGGGTCAAACCCTCAAGGTTTAAAGTTAAATAAAGCGACGACAGGCAGTAGCAGGCGAGTGAAACAAAACTCAAAACAACACATTCCATGACCACGAGCGAACAATTTGAAATAGTAAAACCAAAACATTACCTCAAATTGCCATTGAGCGGCCTGTAGAATCTGTTTTGCCTGGTCTCTCGCACAGCCAGCAGCCATGACGAATTGGTTTATCATCACTTGCTCTCTTAAGTTTTCCATTTCATCTAGTACTAGTACTTTTAGCGATCTAGGAGCAGTAACTCATAGAAGTCGATTCGTAAATAATCCCTCCACATGCGGCGTGCTCGCCTCCTCGCCAAAACAAAATTTGCTAGATGGTTGTTGGTATGGCTCAATCAGCTAGTTGAATGACGTCACGTATTTTGGTTAATTCTGATATTCCATTGGTTGATTTTGCTCATGTGAACATCCACCTGGCCAATTATTTGAAAAAGGAAAACAAGGAACTTTGACCATGCTTGTCGTGGGCCCAGCTCAATTAAAGAGAACATCAGGGGGCTCATACTATCTTTGAGCTATGGTAAATTTAGAGAGAAAATCAAACAGGATAAACCAGAGCGTGTACTTTCATAAACTATTATCGTTTTTAGAAATTTCTGATTGCTTAAAATTACTTTAGTTCGAAATTGATAAATAGTTGTACAAATCTGTCTTCTTAATTTCTAAAAGATGTTCTTTCTTTCACCCCTTGATAGAAAGATGGTCTATTGATTCCTTAACCCCCAATCAGAACAAACCCGCCAGATATAAACTTTCTTTTTCAACTTCCTTGAGTCATGGTGTCAAACGCAGGACAATCAAATCAACGGGCCTTGAAGTCCGAACTGTACAGGAAATTTTGTAAACATGCCATCCAAAAAACACGCTATAGATATCCGTACCTCAGTCTCCAGCAAGCGAAAGTGCGGGCGAAGAAGCTATGGGACAAGAAAAATAGCAATGAAGAGTTAAGGATCGAAGGTAAATAAAAGCAAGATTGATACATTGAATAAAATTTGTTGAGAACTTCATTTACTTCTGTGCAACATTCGGCAATATCGGATAGGTGGCAAGTTAAGCTGTTCATTCTTATGACGCATTTTATTGTTAATGCCGCTCTCATGGGTTCTGATATCGATGCAAGTTGTGGTTGGTAAGGTAGTTACTTCCAATGGTCGATTGCGACTTCGATTAATTGAAAAAAGTCTTCAGGTAATATTCCCAGCATCTCTTGTAGTCATTGTGTTGAAAACAACAAAAGCCTGTTTGTATTTTTATCATAACGCAAACAGTAACTAATGTATATCTTTGATGTGGGAATGCATTAAGATTAAATCCAGACAGGAAACAGTGCAAATTCATCTTTCTAACAAACGCAACTCGACATGACCAAATACAGTTCATCATTTACTGGCGGTGGAGAGTAAAAATCCATAGTGTCAGTTGGCCATCCCGTCTCCGTGGTCCCTTTACTTTGTACATGACAAGAATGACGATTAATTGCCTTATTAATTGCCGTTTTGAGACAAATCACCAAGGTGATGAAGATTTAAGATATTAGAATTCCTAGTCACTGAACGCACAAAGAACAGGAAAAAATATAAATAAATAGAAAGGAAGTAAGTAAGAAACAAAGAAAAAAGAGTCGTGGAGAGGAATCAAAAGCCCATCATTATGAATCTGAAGAAAACTGATCTCGATTGATGATAGTGCTGGTTGTGGTAATAATAATAATTATGGAAATGATGATGATGATAATGGTGATGATGATGATGACGAATATGATGATGATGATAATGGTGATGATGATGATGATGACGAATATGATGATGGTGATGGCAGTGATGATAATGAGGATGATGGTGATGATGGCAGTGATGATAATGAGGATGATGATGGTGATGGCAGTGATGATAATGAGGATGATGGTGGTGATGGCAGTGATGATAATGATGATGATGGTGATGATGGCAGTGATGATAATGATGATGATGGCAGTTATGATAATGAGGATAATGATGATGATGATGATGATGGCGAAGATGATGATGACGATGGTGATGATGGCAGTGATGATAATGATGATGATGGCGGTTATGATAATGAGGATAATGATGATGATGATGATGATGATGGCGAAGATGATGATGATGATGGTGATGATGGCAGTTATGATAATGAGGATAATGATGATGATGATGATGCTAATAATGATGATGATGGTGATGATGATGATGGTGATGATGGCAGTGATGATAATGAGGATGATAATGATGATGGCGAAGATCATGGTGTTGGTTGTGATTATGATAGTAATAATATGGTAAGTTAGCCAGAGTAGCTTCCTTATTGGACAGCAGTTAGACAGCTACTGGGCCCAATGATTATCTGATTGGGAATTAAGGGGTAAGAGCCCTAGGGCTATTGCATGCCACCTTAACTAATAGGGTCCACAGGGAGAGAAAATACTTGACACACTTTCTGCCCTGAAGGGATGCACAACAATTTCCGACATAATAAGAGTGGGAAAAGATTAAGTAGGAGCGTATAGATGCATATCCATTTGCCTGTGACATTGAACGGGTACAGGCAGCTATCATACTGACCTGGGGGGGTGCCCACTGGGGGGGTCAAAACAGCAACCGAGACAGAGTGCTTTCAATACCTGAAAGGAGGTTGTAAACAAGGCAACTTGCCCTACAAAAAAGGGGGGAGTTGTCTTACCTGATGGATCATAAAGGGCACCTGACGACTGTATAACCAGAGTTGCACAACAGCTGAAACACTGCGGAAAATAATGCACATAGATTTAAAAAAATTATGTATGTGACACAATTTATGTATGTGACAAAATGGGAACATATGTGGACCAAGCTCAAAACCCACCAGTATTGTTTGGCCCCGAAGGGGTCCACAATTTATAACAATGCACGGAAGCACTTTTTTGCCCTGGCTATTGCATAGGCACGTCAGTTAGCATAGTAATAATATGGTAACAGTATAATGATTAATATGGTGATAATGTTCGTGATAATAATAACGATAGTCGTAAAGATACTAAAGCAATTGTATCCAAAAATCTGAAAGGTAAACGCTTGAAAATTTCTCATTATACCTCATAATATTTTCGGGGCTTTTATCAAAGTTTGACATCTGCGAAGTAGTTGAGATAGTCAAGCATTTGCACAACACACAATACAGCAAGATAGCCAGCAAGTATGATTCAATCAGTTCAAAATTTTTACACTTAAAACATCCATGAGCTTGCTATCTATAAAAGCGGTTGTCGTTAAGTATATCTTTGGCCCCTGAACCAACTTACCACAATTACTCTGTAAAACTTTCGCTATGCTGTCTTGTGGACGTGATGACGAATGTGGTTTTTTAAAGTGAACCCGCTGGACAATATCCGACTGGGAGTTTGGCACTATGGTGAAAAGTAAGCTGGTTTGCGGAAACGATGATGACGATCGCTTGGACAGCAGTCTGTTGTACTGAACTTAAGATGCAGATGATATTCAAGCTTGCTTTCATCTCCTTCTCCATCACACAGATTTTGTTATTATTCTACCTCGACATTCTTTTTCTCTTTTTCTCGATGAATTCTATTGTTGTGAAGTGAGATACAGGTTTGTAGTGGCAATCGTCAGTCGATCTCCTCGTGACATGGTAGAAAATGCGATAGCTGTCATAGGTGGCCTGCATGCAGCCTCAGAGGTTAACACACTTGAACTAACACGCAGGCTAGCGATGCCTTTCGCGCCAAGTTTATTGAAATTTTAGAATGCAGTTTTCAAGGACTTGTTATGGATTTTTGCAGCCTTCAAGTTTGGGTAGTGTGGTCTGGTCCCGACATGACTAGGCATTAAACTTAGATCTTTCATTTTCACCCCTCTTTCGTCAAAAAACGAAAATGTTCCAAATATGTTAACAACAGAGACCTACCCTTAGCCACAACGCCACTGTTATGGTCACAGGTCATTAGACGTAGATCAACATTGTTTTTACTTGTGTGTAGAGATCTTTGTAACATTTGCTAAAAATCTTATGTTGACTACGAAAAGGATGGACATTTTGACACTCTTTACTTTGATTTGTCGACCGTTCAGTTAATTATGCACTTAAATAATGTACAAGAGGTTATTACTTAACAATTTCTATCAAGGTGTCAATTGTTTTTGAAGA
>JANTCA010053516.1:13168-34206 GCA_024741275.1 Chironex yamaguchii
GGCTGGAGCCCTGGCCCCCACTTTTCCAAAAAGTTAAAAGGTACCCCTTTCTCGACGAAAAATAACCCTTTTGTAGAAAATGGCTGTTTAAGTTTACAGATTACTTTAAAATTGCCCATCTGGCCCACAGCGAGAAAAAGGCACCATGCGATTGTGAAACGGGGAAAATGCAATTAAATGTAATAGCTGCTGACAAGTTCTGCTATGGCGATGCCTCAAGTCCAATCAGAGAATAAAGATTAGGGTCCTAGTCTCGTTCCTGTGGTCAAATGCCTTAAGCCAGCTAGAGCTGGTTGTGGTTACTTGTTTGTTTCACAAGTTACATCGTTTGAAGAACTTGCTATAATCGCTTGAATAACCATCGCTTTAATTTTGGTAGTTATGCACTATGATAAGATGATCGTTGACGTATTAGGATGACTATAATTACTGTTTTGTTGACGTGATCTTCACTTATTCTTGTATCCATGTGATATTTCTGTGAAAACTCAAAAACACATTTCATTAAATAGAAACTTTAAAATCTTGAGTACTCAAATTTGCTGCTCTAGCTGACTATGGTACAAATTAATTTTTGTTAGCTCGTCAAAGGGCATGGTATTTTCTAAAAACAAGGATGGGGTTGCATGTCCCGTTTTTCTTCCTCTCCCGCCCCCCCCCCTGACAAATTTCTCATATGCTTCCTACGTCTATGAAGTGAATTTTCGTTTTGGCTTCCTCCTCAGACTTAGAAAGCAGATGCTTGGAATATTCAGATATTTTCCATCCCTTTTCTGTTAGTTTCACGTAAAGTTACTTACCCTTTCACCTCAATGCTACCGATAGTATTTTCCAGTGCCTCCACCGAGAACAATCTTGAACAAAGACTGTTCATCCGTTAAACACGACCTTAGTCCATACTTTGTTTAGCTTGCCATAAAATGATTGATTTCTTACACTGGTCAAGTCAGTCTTTTAGGTCTTTTATTGGTAATAGAGAAACTCGACCTGCAGTTATTTAGACCTTAGTAAGGAAAGAATAAATCTATAGCTCCAAAACTACAAAAATCTGCTTTTGTATGTTTCTCATCTACCATTGTTCCCAAGCAATTTCTTATCACGTCATCTGATTCCACATTAAACCAGTAGGAATCTAGGGGGTGCCATTTGGATTCGCAGTATCCGCCTAAAATTCAATGGTAAACAAACTTAGATGTTGCTACACCCCTATTCCTTGACATTGACGTCTGATGGTCTGTCCATAGTGAATCTCCATTGCCGCTTGTGGTCATTGACGTCGGGTTAAGTCACCATCCAGATTGTATATTTCTGAGTTTACTCCCACCTCGTTTTAATCATTTCGTGACTGACTATAACCAATCACCAAGCACCCAGGAATGGAAAAAATTGCCTTTACTTCGGTCTCTATTGCCTAGCTTAATTCGAAATTTCAATGGTATGCCAAAAGGACGTTTTTAGAAACTGGACTGAGCAATGTATTAAGATTATCCAAGACTTCAGCATTCCTCAAAAATTAAGCATTAATCAACAAGATAAGAGTACCAACTACTCAATGAACATTTGCAGATGAAAAGTACTACAGTATTACCTAGCGACATTGTAGTGACACCTTTCAGGTTTCAATGACATGTTATTGGTCTTTGACGTCGGAAATGTACCGAGTGATTGAGATATGGTAAGTACACACAGTCTGTGCTAAAGGCTATGATAACGGAATCATTAGATGCCTGATAGTATTGTTCTGTGTTCGATCCTAGGTTCAGTTGCTTCTATTCAAATCGTCTCTTGCAATCAATACCGGCGAAATAGCTGATGAGCACTCAACTCGGATCGAAAATCACGTCAGCCCTAACACCTCACACCCAATATACGGAGTATGTGATAGGGAAAAACGACGCCCTATGACTTTAACTTGAAAATTATGTTTATTATTAGTTTTTAAACTTTTGATAATTTGTTCTCCATAAAAATGTCGGTATTTATTAGATTTTTTGAGTTTTTGGAATTTGCACTGTGTACATTGTTTAATTTGCCATCTTAACAATAAAACTATGAAAAATTGCATTGGGCAGCTTTAAATTTTAAGATAGCCAAATAGCCTATTACCTTTTAAAATCTATTTGAACTTATAGAATCAAGTAATAAAATAGATCCTGTTGGTTTTGCATACGAAAACTAACGAAGAGTACACCATATTCTCAACAGATCTAAAGTGCATTTCATTAGCAGTGTTTGGCGAAAAATATCAACGTTTACGTCCTCGCCTGTTTCTGCTATAACTACCCTAGTAACTCTTACACAGATGCTAAACGAATTAGCCAAGTTACACTGATATCGACTTCAATATTTGGAGAATACTTTGATTATTATGAGCTGTCGTAAGAGAACATTTTCTTGCCTGGTACAAAATTTAAAAGCTAAACACGATGAAAGTTCTGTTCGACTTGTCTAAAATTGTCCAGACAGGTTGCGCAAGCCGACGGCAAAATGTTTCACAAAATTTCACAATGATATCTACTAGCGCATTTTTAACACTAGGTAAACATCACCCCACATGGTGTTGTTAGGATGTTCGCAGATCATTATATAAAGTATTCAGATTTCACTTCCTTAGCTATTGAATACCAATATTGAATACAAAATATTTAATACCAATAAAGAATTACAGTTTTATTAACTACTTATTCTCTGTCTGATAAATCTCTTTCGCTGTCTTTAATTTCAATTCTTTGCGCCATGTAGGAAGTGCTAAACACAAAAATGTTCTGTCAGTTTTTTTGATTTGATTGGTCACGTTTCTCTTGATTATATCCGATTTGTCTGAACCCACATTTGTCATCTTTTATCACTTTTATTATCTTGCAAATATAGATAACAATAAATTATTTTAGAGGTAATGACAAATACAACTATTGCAGCTGCACCAGCTCAAACGTTTGTTTTTCTTCATTTCCCGAATCCAAATGAAAGCTAACAGTTTTCCCTCCAACCTCAGCCGTTTTTCAATATTTGCTAGATTTTAATCTCGCGACATAAGCTGTCTTCAACATATACATTATTCGTTCTCTTTTTGGCCAGGTCAAGCTAAAAAGCTTGCATTGATTTTATGTAATTTGTTTGCAGCAAAAGAAGAGAAAGCCGATGGCTATTTGTCTGATAACCAGTACGAAAAGGCAGTTGGTAAGATGGACTATTCTGAGACTGAAGAAGACTCTCAGAAAGAATGCACTTCCACGGATGATAACTGTGCTGAAGATGACATCAAAGACAAAAAAGCCACTGACATTTTTTGTACCCGTGAAAATGAGAACCTAAATTTTGATGGTATAGACAACGTAAGTATATAAATTTAGAGTTTAAGACCGATAATATATATTTAATTTCTCATAATCTATATTGTATACCCAAGGTTTCATTTGTAGGTAGCATTACAATGTATGATTCTAGAATCCCATCACAAAATGCCTGTTGAGACACTTAAACACAAAAAGTACTCCAACAAACAAGTATTAAGTCTGCCCACATTTCCTTAGCAGTTGCATGGTTTTCCATGAAAGCTCGTCACTTCGTTTGAAATTTCTATAGTTTCTTTTTGCCAATATCTGTTCGTTCTTGCTTTGTTATGTTTTTCAGTCATCTATGAAGAACACTGCCTTAAAGCTCATGGTAACAAACGTTCCCTTCATCACGTCTTCTAATTGTATGGTAGTCCATTGCACTGTTTTAAATACTAAATTTCACAGGTACAGAGGTAATACATGGTTCCCAAATCGGTGTTATCAGTTTGAGGAATGGAAACGAGTCCCCTGTTCTAAAAATAGCTTTTAGAGGCACTTTACAGCTTGGATCTGTTTCTCATCGTTTTCTACGACTCAAACTAAGTAAGATTGGAAGTTTTCATGCCGGTATCTAATTTTACACGATTGGTGTGACTTCAGAACTGAGTATAGAGTATTTTAATGAAGAAGTTACAGTCGTTTTCCTCTGCATAGGTGCAATTGAGAAGCTAAGTAACATTAACAGTACCGCACTAGTAGCATTATTCTCTGCTTTAGTTAGTCCTAATAGTATTCCCTTTAAATATAAGCTTTTCAATGACACGTTTTTTGATACCCCCATTACATTGTTACCTTGCAGTAGATTTGAATAAAGTATTTGATTAATTATTAAGAATTATAGTATCCGTTAGAAACTGCTGAATGAGACAACCATGTTGTCAAGATCAGTAAAAAATGTTTGAAAACTATAGAACTTGAATATAAAGAGAAGCTCATGTGACAATGGCGGGATTTGTTATGTTTGGTTAATGACGCAGGAAAGATAACGAAAGAAAACTGTGACCTAACATGCTTTTTACTTATCGATGTACTGCCGCAGACGAAGGTTGCCATGTCTTTTCGACCATCCCTTTTCTTTGCCATTTGTATGGCTTTCGTAGAAGTTGTATCAAAATTTTGACACCGTCTTTTTGTGCCATGTCAAATTTGAAGATCTGTCTGTTGTCCATCTATTACTGCTGCCTCTGCTTCATTTTCCAATCCTTCATGTTCTTGTCACATATCAAAAGACCTTCTGTCGCATGACTACGGCCTTCTAGGTCGGAAATGTGTTGATGGATCGTCGTCTTCTTCACAAGCGTGGTAAAATTACACAGAATCTTTCTACTTTATAGTCAAGGACCTTTACCTGCCTTGCTGCAAAGTATTCATCAGACTGCTATTTGTTTTAACCACTGTCAACACTTGCTCGTTGATAACGCTGTCGGTGCATAATCATTTTAACATCCACCTTAAAAAACACATTTCTGCACTCTCTATTTTGCTTGTTATGGCAGATAAACTCGGGGACTGTTAGCAAAGACTTTTGTTCCTAACAGTTAAACTGTACTGTGTTTTAGCTTGTTCCAGAGCCAAAGAAAAATGAAGAATTAAGACGTGCTGTAGGGTGAAACTATAGTGATGGCCACAAAGAAGAGAGCTAGGGATACATTTGGTTTAAATATTGATATATGTAACCAAAGAGTGGAAGAAGTACATCACTTCATGTTTCTTGCGAGATTTATTAAGAATGTAAAAAGCATCCAGGAACTAAAAATTAGAGCTGTAAAGGCAACAAATCAATTTTATGACATCAATAAATTTGTCCCAAATTTAACATTAATCTAGAAACAAGAAAGAGAATGCCAAACTGCTATCTATGCATAGTCTGTCTTATTCTTTGGAGCAGAAACCTGGGCACTAAACACAGAAGCCTGCGGAAGACTGAACAGCTGTGAATTGTGGTGTTACAGAAGAATGCTAAGGATTGAATGGACGAGAAAGATCATGGACGAGAAGGTGCTGGAGACGGTTAGGGATGAAAGAAAGTTGCTGAACATAATCAAGAACAGGAAATGATGGGCATATGATGAGGCATGATTGTATACAGCGAGAGATGCTGCTGGGCAAAGTGCAAGCAAGAGGGAGTAGAGGCAGACAGAGAATAGTTTGGTTAGAGGACACAAAGAATGGAGAGGCCTTTCATTGTTTGGCGAGAAGACCAGTGTAAGGTGAGCGTTCGTCGACTGTGCAAGCAGAGATGTGAGGTGAAGAAGAAGTATGCGTGTGGTTAAATACCGGTCATAGAGGACAACAAGCAGGTCATTACCAAAGAAGAAAAAGCGGGACATTGGGACCTTTAAAATACTAGAGTATCAATCGTGACGTGGACAGAGGGCCGTATAATTGAACTGTAATCTGATTGATGAGACAGACAACTACATATTCACTTAATAACAATTTCTTGGAAAACGTATATTGGCAGTTTGGCTAAAGGACCAATCGGTACCAATCACATGGAGGTTTGAAATGTCTAGATTTGTCACTTTATTCTCAAAAACGAGTTTTCGGGCAGAAGCTCATAAGTGAAAGCCATATCCAGCCACCGTGATTTTAAAAAACAGTTAAGGTATTAATATTAGGATTTTTGTGTATGAACTTGGCAAATGAGGACCTCTCATGGTAGATATCATCGACATGATACAGAAATTACTGTAATTTGTATGCCGATTACTTGCGCACCATGTATGTAGGTATATCTCCCAAATTATCTGTCTAATTTTAACTCATTCACGAAAAATTCCAACGGCAGTGACGTCCTAATGATTTTAATTTCAGTTATTCAGCTGGTATTTTATACTACTTGTACATTTTCTATGTTACAGATGTGTCATGAGCTTGGAATAAAGTTATTTCCTTAGCCTTTCGGTCTTCTTTCATCTTCCATAGTAAAAACCTTATCTTTGGTTTGTAGCTTTGAATTCTGAAGGTATATCCTTTCAACTTTAGCGTGATCCATCTGTCTTCCCCAGTAACAAAACGCGTTGACATAAATCTTTCTTATTTGACCCTATAAATGTGTTTGGATCTTTCTTTACACATACCAGTAACATCTGCAGGTGGATGACAAAATGGAAATAAAATAAATAAATATTTACGTCTCTGCCCAAATCCCATGCATGCATGTAAAATTACCAGTTTATCTGAGCAAAAAGATTAATATTTGCTCTGGGAAAATTGCTTCAACGAAATGAACTACTTTGGCTTATTTTCGCAAAAATATCCAAATGATTTATTAGTTGACTTTATCTCTCTCTAGTAAGTTAACTCGATACTGTCATAGTAAGATACTGGAATGACCCCGTTCCTTTATATCTTGAAAAAGTAGGTTTACATTATTGTTCGGTAGGGATATACAGACGAGTTTTTTGACGAACCTCGCTTCCGACCGATTTGTAAAACTATCTGCTGGATTCATACCGGAATTTAAGATTACTGTAACTCAAATTTGTTTATAAATACTCATATATTTCTAATAGATAATGTCTCCATATATAAACGCTATCATGATTCAGCTCTACGCAGCTTCCTATTGCTGCGCGCGACGAAGAAGCGTGCTTACTAAAAGGGACCACTGGGGTTTTGATATTTTTCGTCCGCTGTCCACGCATATCTGTTTTGTCTATCGCTTCATCTTAGCGATGTTGAAAAGCATGCAAGTTTTGCAGAAATCATAGTTTGCTCACGTGCTTGACACCCCCTCCCCTCCTTCAGACTGCTCCGCGGTGTCTCACATAAACGTAAGCAGACTTGCGTTGATGATACGAACTTCATACGGTATGCGAGCACTTACTAACGAATCGTCACTTCTAGTTGTTTTTTTTGTTATTTTTTGTAAATTTTTCTCACGCTTATTCTCTGCCCACAGCCGTCTACTAACTTCCAAATTTTCTGGTAAATTTACTTGTTGCGTTTTACTAAAGAGACTGCATAAATCGCGGAGCTCGAGATGACAATGCTATCATGCGTGCTCATCAGCTCGCGTGGAGATTTGCCTTTTTCAATTGATTCATCCTGTTTGTTTGAGTTCTATGTTGACTGGTAGCTTGTAGAAGGACTTCTGTAGCAAGTACCATTAAAATACAAGATCTTAGACGACATGATACAAATAGTCAGATAATTACATTCCCTTTTCAATACTTTTATTCGTAGTGTTATGAAATGGATCACTCTCAAGGCGAACTCTGCGATTTGTTTAGTTACAACGACTGCCATACAAACGATAACAGTGTTCTACTGTTAACTTCTCGGTAAGAACAAAATTGACACCTTCAATTTTGAGGAGCGCCTTTCTTGTATTGCATGCTATAATCCACAAGTAAATGAACAATGTACATTTCTCCTTTAAATTAGCAGAGAAATTATATAATTGTGTAGAAAATGGCAAATGTATAAATGATATTTTAGCTTAACAACTATATTACGTTCCACGACTTAAGCCTTAATTGTACTTGTATTTTAATCAGTTTTTGCTTTGGTAAGAGTCTCCTTTGAGCAATATTCTGTTGCACTATGGATCTTTAGGGTTCCGTGCAGAGAGGAGGAAATGTACATAACACAATTTCTTGCCTGGATAGTAGTTTGGTTATTATAGTATGCGCCCTATATAGTATTTGGAAAGGTTTCATTTTCATTCTACTTCCAGTACTGCCTTGGTTTGAGGATTGAGTCACAAGCTCTCTCTAATTCAAGACGAATGAAACTGCATGGTAATGGCACATCATGAGAACGGACTAACAGACCACGACTTAGGTTAATCATAGACTATTTAGCAATCCCTTTGCAGTAAGCATAGAACTTCGTAGTATATGACGATAGCAATGGTATGTGGAGTGTCAAACTAAAATGTCTTCATATTGACATTAAATGACAGTGGAATTTAACTTATCAACCGCAATAGTTCACTATTAGCGGGTAAGGGACAGATGAACGCACTCAAAGTGTACGTAAGTGGTCATTTTTAACTCGCCATGAAAATATCAGATATTTAATGTGTATCAACGTATCCAATACAGGTGGATTTATTTACTGTGTTGATAAGATGTTATTTTTGGTATATCTTTTCCCCATTTTTTCTTCTTAGGAAACATGTTCAAGACGACGTCAAAACAGAAAATTTCTCCTCACTTTTTGACCCTAAAGAGCCAATTTTCCTGTGATCAAACCAATCACAATTTCTTGTACTTGAACTCTGCCACAAGAACGCTAACGATGAAAACTGGTGTCCAGTTCTTTTTGTTGGAGCATAGTGTTTTGTAACACGTGTGTGTTGTCTTCAGCAGGATTGATCTGTAATGATATTTATGTTTACCTTTGTTTACAAAGTATTCATTATCAGACACTTAAAGAAATTTCCTTATCGAGTTCTGTACAAATCAACTCAAACCAATCTTCTGTAAAGAGAATATGGACTCCGATCTACGTTGCTTGTTGATTGGGTATGGATCCAGCTATACTAAAGTCTCACAATCTTTAGTAGCCGTCTCCCTACGCCTGTACATATATCACATCGACCACCACTGATACACAAACTCAAAACTGACAATGTAACACTGTGACAAATCTTAAGATAACTGAAAGATAATAATGCAGTGACCAGGCAATTAACGATGCGCTGAAAGTCGAGTGAGGGGATGAAGGGTAAAACCTATTTTTACTTGATTCATAAGAATAACGATATTGCCCGAAAGCATCCAAAACACATTATCCTGCAAGCACAAGAGACATATCACAGTTAGAAAATGTCAATAAATAAGCATAATAAGACATGACTGTTTCCGTTATCATAGTGACTTACTCAAGTTAATATCTGTATAAGGCATTTTTGCCTCAATTTGTCAAAGAGCACCTGTTTAACAAACTTGTGAAGTTAATGTTATCAGTCAGGTGCATTTTTGCTGCTATTTACATCCAATGATTCAAAAACATATTTCTCGGGAGTGGTTTTATAAACTTAAGCAAACGGGATGACTTCTCACTGGTATTGCTGGATAGTACAAGTATTATAACTAGCTGTGAGGTAAGCATGGAAAATCCAAATATGTGATTTGACCCAGCTAGAAGCAGCTTAATGGCTTCACTTCTTACCCTGATCACGTTTTCTACTCTTTAGAATTCATTTACACTGGAACGGATCCTTACTGTTTACACTGGAACTGATGGATGGATGCTGATATGGATCCTCTACCAGTACTAGTTTAGGATCACTTTCCAGAGTGTTCCAGTTCGGATCAGTTCCAATTGAGGTCCAGTGTAAACGGCTGGAATGGATCCACATGGGTACTGCTCGGTTACCAGACAATCATTTTCTTCGTCTCGAAGCTGATTTAAAACTAGATTACCCTGCGTTACCAAAGCGACAACGGAGTCAATTGAGCAGAACTGTTCTGGTACAGTTTCCAGTGTAAACGCAAAAAAATTGTTCCAATTCCCAAATGGTTCCTACTCGTTTGGATCCGTACCAGTGTAAACGGGGCCTTAGTATAAGCCTTTGAGCACAAGAAAACAGTTGAAGGTCACCCTCAATTTTTTAGTTCTCCTTTGAAGAAAAGTATGTTGAAATCTAGATGAAAAGTTTTGGGACGGGGGGTGGTGTTTTCTTTAGCTTGGATCTTAAATTCTTCGGATAAAGATCAAATGATTCCCTGTTACTTTGTTCATTTGTTAAAGTCAAAATGTCAGATGATAAATCGGTTAAAATGCTGAACGATAAAACATTTTTATATTTTGCAGCTGTGTCTTTTGAGCAAGTCTCCGAGTTCCTGTACTATCAAACTTTGTAAATGTGAGCCGTTTTATCCTACTGAGCCGAAGTCAATCATAGTAGTTCCTCTGATCATCTTGGCTATTACGTCGTTACGTTTCTTGTCCTCTTCATGATTGAGACTTCAAATGAGTTCCTAGGCAATATGATAGAGATCATGGCAGCTTTGATGTTTCCATCTGGGTGATGGCCCAACTTGTTTGGTTTCATTGTTTGTTACATTAGCTTATGATCATATGACCTCATTACATCATCATATGACCTATGATCACATTTAGAATCCATGTTATTTGTGGAATTCGTCATCATAAATTTCTCTCACTTGTTTTCGACTTTGATAGTTTCCACTATGTTCAGAATTGATTCTAAACTCCAAATACCCTCACTAGATTCTGCTTTCATAACCACCTGGTCTTAGACAAATTGTGCAGTTATCGGATGTTCTTCACAATACACAAAAGTACACAAAATAGGTTCCAGCTATGCAAGTTATATGCGACAGCCATTCTCTACGAATAAGTTTCAGTCATGAAGAAGGGACTTGGTGTTGGGAACTTTACGTTCTAAGAATTAGCTGACTTTCTGCAGACCACCGTGGAGTCTTCCAGACATGACAGCTGTTGAAACCTAGATCTGAGACAGAACACTACATAAAAAGGTGTTGGAGACTTTCAAGCAGTCGATTAAGTCATTTTACGAACCGTCTCTTCGTTTGTTTTGAAAGGATGCTTTGTACGACAAGTTATTCTGAAAGCAGCTGAAAGCTTATTAGACTGAAATATGTCTGATAAAGTACCTACCATATCAGAGCAACATCCTGCCTCTGAATGCTGTAAAATGATGTTTTTTATTCTATCATCAGGTGACAATATATAATCACCCTGACCCTGAAAGGCTGAGAACCATTGATAAATTTTCGTCTTGTGATTTTCAAGCGAAGACCTCATCGTAGAATCAGGCCAAATTCATCCCTTTGGAACACACTTTCTTGTCGTGGTTCTTTGCATTGTCGGATAGCATTCAGCTAGCCTGTCAGTTTTGGGTCATCTCATTTTCTTCTAATGATACTTCCCTTGAGCAATGCGCAAACGTTGCCATTGCATTGACAAAAATTGCAGTGCGTGAAAAGTATACCTCAAGGGCCCTCCTTGTTGGTCATACAGTGAATAAAGTTGCATTGTAGCTGTCCTTGGGTAACAAAAGCCATCCATCAACATGTACTTGACTAAGTCCAATCCATACTAATAGCACTTGAATACAGTTAAGAAACGTTTACTACACTGGACTTAACATTAATTAATAAATGTACGAGCTTTTCGTGAATTTTCAGTGCACAGAATCATAGGCTTGCAAAAAGTTTGTTTACCTTTCATACCGATTCAGGTGTGCGTGTAGATTTACCCGTACTGTTTAAATGGTTTAATTTGTGTTTACAATGGTTTAATTTGTGCTTACAGTATGGTGTAGATGTTTACATAGACCCTCAATAGATGATTGGAATTTTTTTTCATAAGAAAAGTAACTTTTATCTAACTAGCGATCCAAATCAGGCCAAGAAATAAAAATGATGATCGCGACGAACAACACTTGAGAATTACAAAAAGGACAAGTCCCTTGTTGATCATTCCATGCTGTTCTACGGACAAAAATAACTCACAGATTAATCCATTGAGATGTTACATGGATTTTACTACGACGTTTCGAGAGGAGCTTGTCTCCTCTGCAGCTAATGAAAAGAAAATTCAGTATCTACAGTATTGGAGAAAGTTTATTGGAGCATTACAACTTATGTAATATTTAATACTTAATGGATTAATCTGTGAGTTATATTTGTTCGTATAAAAGCAAACAATGATGAACAAGGGACTTGTCCTTTTTGTAATTCTGCAATGTTGTTCGTCGTGATCGTCAATTTCAAGTTTTTAATGCGACTGTTTTCCACCTGATGTCTCAGACCAAGAGTTTATATCAAAACACATGAATAGCATGTAGAAAAGGATAATATTCTGGGCAAATTTTATCCTCAAAACAACAGTCGCAAAGAAAGCAACCAATGCGAAGTCACTATCAGTAGTCTGCAAAGCCAATCTTTATAGCGAAATGGTAGCAGGGAAGCAATACAACATAAGGTAAAAGATATGAAGACTCTTTGAATTAAAAAATACCGGAAAGAGATGATTAATACAATGCAAGTTAAGGCAAAGGAGTTGCCAATGTCTATTAGTTTGCTGACAACTACATCAACTAGTTTCAGTTTACATTACCATTCTATCACCAAGGCTTGTACATTATTTAACTGAAGCTACCTGAAATACTTTCTCGATCTAAGGTTTTAAAAGTAATCACTCTTAAGTGTGATCACCTCATCACTATGGAATGAAGATATTGTTGGTATTATTAGAATTTACCCAACACGCCTTCGTCAACTCTTACTCAAAAATGATTCTTTATGCCCATTAATGCAACGTAATACTGTCCAATAAAAATCTTTGAATTAACAAGGAGCGATTTGTGAGTGATCTACTACAAGTTATTCACAGCAATTCTTGAAGTATGTCTGCATTTTTGCCCATATTTATTCTTCTTCACCAGAAACTCCAAATATGGAAAAAATTTGTTTTCTACAATCATCAACGCTGTATTTAATGTACTTCTCTGGATTCTTAGTGAATTGCACATCTCGATATCTACAGTAGGAATAACAGGGAATAATTTAAACAAACTACAAAAATAAATCATAACTTGTATTAATAAATATGATGGCGGAATACAGAGCGCCTTTGCCAAGGTAGAGAAATTGTCAACTTCCCCTGGTACTTACAGGGCAGAAACTTTCGACGGCAGAAATTTTGCGACTTAAAGCCATTATCGCGGAAATTTCTGCCGCGAAATACTTCAAACCAAAAACCCACAAAAATTTCTGTCGTGAAATACTTCAAACCTAAAACTCACACAAATTTCTGCCGCGAAATACTTCAAACCAAAAACTCGCAAGAATTTCTGCCGCGAAATACTTCAAACCAAAACTCACAAAAATTTCTGCCGCCAAATACTTCAAACCTAAAACTCACAAAAATTTCTGCCGCCAAATACTTCAAACCTAAAACTCACAAAAATTTCTGCCGCGAAATACTTCAAACCTAAAACTCACAAAAATTTCTGCCGCGAAATACTTCAAACCTAAAACTCACAAAAATTTCTGTCGTGAAATACTTAAAACCAAAAACTCGCAAAAATTTCTGTCGTGAAATACTTTAAACCAAAAACTCGCAAAAATAAGCCAGTTACGACATTTGGTAATGAAATCTCCATAAAAGTGACAAGCAAGGGTATCGTCATGGGGAATATCCGAATGACGGATTAAATGCAAAAAAACCAAAACAAACAAATGATTAAAAGGGAATAAACAAACTTCAAGAAAACCAAGGTGCCGGCAACCGACCACGACAGGAAGGATGACAGAGATTTCACAATAAATACTGGACACAACTGGAAGAAGAGTAATACTTTAACTATCTGGTATGAGTTATCAATACTCAGAAAGCACAACTAATCGGCAGAGATCAGATGACGAATACCAACAGCAAAGAAGACACGAATGGATATGGCACAGATGCTACCGAAGGCTCCTGAGAGTTTCTTGGAGGAAAAGGAAGAACAAGGAGTACTTGGGCAGGCAAAACTAAACTGAGACTACTACAAAACATCAGACATAGAAAGCTCGCATTCTGGGGTCACAAAATGAGGCAATCCATAGAAAAGACAATGACCACAGGCAGAGTTGAAGGAGTAAGAGGAAAAGGCAGACCACCGAAAAGATGATTGACATATTAGAAAGCACGAGTTGTTGAATAGAGACAGTCATGAGGATGACAGAGAAGAATGGAGAGCTCTCATCAAGGTCACATCGGCACTTCCTGTGCGACATTAAATAGATAGATAGAAGGGATTTGAAGGAAATAAACAAACAAATTTGAGACTCGAGGGAACTTACAAAACAAATAAAAGATTTAAAGGGAGTAAACAGGAAAAATTCGAAGGAAATACACAAAACAAATAACAAAATAAAAGGGAGTAAACAGGAAAAGTTCGAAGGGAATACACAAAACAAATAAAAGAATTAAAGAGAATAAACAGGCAAAGTTCGAAGGGAATACACAAAACAAATAACAGAATAAAAGGGAATAAACAGGGAAAGTTCGAAGGGAATACACAAAACAAATAACGGATTTAAAGCAAATAAGCAAAGCAAATAACAGATTGACAAAAAAGTAAACAAAGAAAAGACGTTGGTGGGGGAATACACAAAACAAGTAACAGATATAAAGAAAATACACATGAAAAAACTACGGATTCAAGAAGAATTCGTACAATTAGATTGCAATTTCAAAAAGAATACCTGATTAGAAATTCCGCGTACAGTGTGACTACAAGGGTAGAAATTCGTGTACAAACTTTCTTTCTTAACATTTGATCGGGAATAGAAAAAGCTTTGTGTGACTGACACAAATCTTCAAAGTCCGTATTGAATCCCTAGGGAAAAATTACAAACGAGGTCAATAAATAATATCAAAGTCACAAATACTCAGACATGTCCCACTTAGTAAACACTTTAGCTTTGACAGTGAGCGACGTCGAGATAACATTAAAATTAGTTATTAGGTCATAAGATCTTCCATTTTGCAGAGTGTAGGTAATAAAGGTAAAAACGTTAAGGTTTAAGTTATCAAATATTGCAACTCTTACTATATTACACTTGGGAATATTGCAAATATTCCCAAATTACACTCCCTACGTCAATCTTTCAGTATGTCAGGACCTTTTTGCGGGATGACTTCAAACAAAAAAATATTGTACAAAAAGTTGTTTCTTAATGAAGACTGCAGTGAAAACAGCATACTCGTCACGTTATTTGCAATACAATACATGAAACATTACCGTGCAATGAATATCATCATTCTCAGAAAAAAGCCTCACTATGGGGGTTCCCATCCAGTCATAGATCTGTTGACTATGCCTTCTTTACTTCCTAAAACTCACTCTCAATATGCTCTTATACAAGCAACCTCCAGAGAAAGTGCTTACACCCAGAATAGCACGATCAATGTAGTATACTATGATATACACCATGTGTTTACACACAAAATAGCACGATTAATATAGCATCCTCTGGCATACACCATGTGTTTACACCCAGAATAGCATAATGATACGTTAAAACGATGAAAACTACCTTAAATCTGTCCTTTATTGCTTGTCGGTATTTTTCTTTTAGCTAAACGTAACAAATAGCATGTTACAAAAGGGAATACGATACTAAATACCAGGCATAAAACACCTTTCTTTTCAATAAAAGACTACGATAAAAATGTTCATCAGGTGATACACGGCGTTAAATTCTTTCCGAGCATCGACTTATCAAGTACGTGTGCAGTGAAGAAGAGCAAAAGATAAACACATTCAGTTTTTGATTGCTTTTAATTAAAGCATATTCTTTTTACGTGCTGCAATAAGATCCTTCTTCCCTCTAGGAGGCCACTTCATTACAGGAAATCGCTATTAATTTTAATTCGCTTAAGCCAACTAGTGAAAATTCTTTTGCTATCATCACAGTCAAGGGCGGCGAAACTGGATGCACTGGGTTGGCAATGTTTACGACAATTTTCTCAACGAAAATCTCTAAGCCGTCCAAATCCGGTAAAAAATGTTGGGGATGTGGCTAGGCTAGAGTCTTTTTCTTAAACAAAGGCTTGCGTCTGCCTTCATTTGACAGAAATACAAAACATACGATGCTATAAGTTTGTCAAGCGGCCACGTGTACATCATATTTTACGCCCCTTGCGGCATGTTCACACAACAAGCTTGACTATATTCTATGGCCGCAAAGTCGCAAAAAGTCTAGTATTTTTACAGTGTTTTAAATCAAACAAGGGAGTGACAATAAAAATACGAAAAGATGCACTCTCACTTCGCGATGTCTATTTGCTGAGCTTTGATACCATCTTCAATTTATCTGCACGTTTCTCCTGATAAATATTATCATTATTTTTGAAAATTTGCGAGATTGCGCTAAAAGGATACTTAAAAGCTTTTTCGTCTGACTCTCTTCAGCGTATGTATCCATAAATAACGTCACCGAGCAAAAAATTGTACAACGACGCAACTATTCTAGTAAATGTATTGTCCACGGAGTTGTAAAATACGCAATTCAAATTGGTACTTAGAGACGGGAAAGCTTCCCAATAAAACGGGAGAGAAGTTAAAGAATTCCAGCTGAAATCGCTGCTAAGAAATTGCCTTAAACTCGACTCAGCAAGATCAATCACTGACAAATTGACTTGACGCCAAAAGACCATATCAAAAGGAGAACATACCACTATCGGCTATTTTTAATGTCCTTATTTGGAAATACGTTGAAATTAACACACAATAATCGTCAACTATATTTCGTGTATGATTGGCTGTGCATTGTGTCACTTACATGTCCCGTATGTGCTGCTTCCCTAAGCTTGTCTGCTGATACCGGGTTATTTTCTTCAACAATATGTGTCTTGGCTTTGGCCCAGCTACAAAAAAATACGCTAACTGGTAATGTATGCAATGCAAAGTTCACCAATACGAGCATTTGACTGTTTGAAAACAATTAAACAATCTTTACGTGATGCCAATTTGAAAACTGCCTCGAAAATTTGCGACAATGCATTAAAAACATACTTAAAAGCTTTCTTTGTCTGACATTCTTCACAGTATGGATCGTTAGAAAGGAAAATACAGGTGCATGGCAACATTGTTACAAGACACATCCTTGTTTCTTTCAAAAAAGTTGCAGTATGATTCTTATAAAAAGGTTGCCATACATTTGTATTTATGAAGACATATAATCTGAAGACTTCAGCTTCTTCTATGCGCCCTACTCACAGACGTTGGCAATTATGACTATCCATTTTTTCCTTGGTCTTGTCACATGCAAAAGCTCACTGGCTCCCACGTCGCTTCTCGAGTTGCCTGCCACCTGCACCTGCTTTCTCAAGCTCCCCAAAAACGTCTCTTGTCGTCCTCTGTCTCTACGTCCCTCTATTCTTCCAGTAAGCACTAAGTTCTCCATTCCCTCTTTCCTCACTGTGTCCCAAAAATTCCATTTACCTCCTTCAAATTGTCCTCTGCAAATTAATTTCCGTCCCTGCTCTTTTCAGTACTTCTTCATTCGTTTCATGATCCATCCAAGATATTTTAAACATTCTTCTCCAGAGCCACATTTCTACTGCTTCTTTGTTTCGCTAGACAATGTCCAGCACTCGCATCCATACAGCAGAGTAGATACTACATAACACTATAGTACTCTTCTTCTTGTGAACATTGACATTTTCTGGTTCTTTAGAAATTTTCCCAACCGATCGAAACTTTCCTTTGCTATTCCGATTCTCCGTCTCATTTCAGCGTCACACTTCCCATTTTCGGTGATGTAGCTTCCTAAGTTGTTCAATTTGTTCACCTGTTGAATTTGATCATTCCTAATAAGTAAACTACATCTAGGATTTTGCTTCTTTTCGCTGACTACAATACACACAGTCTTTTCGCGATTAACTTCAAATCCTCTTATCTTACCTTCTGCCACTACCTTATCTAAAGAGTATCCCACGCAAAAAGCTTTTAAGTATGTTTTTAGCGCAATGTCGCAAATTTTCAAGGTGATTTTCAACAAGAGTTATTGGAACTCTAACATAGCCGCACGAACAACGAGAAAATGTCAACTTATCAAAGCAAAGGAATAATACAGGTGACATTCAATATCTCAATTGTTTGTAACTTGGAAACTTCGCTATGTCAAACAGATTTTTACGTTCCACTCAGTTTTCAGATAACAACTCTTTATGTTTCGTGGTGCTACTTCGAACACAGCTACTTCGGACTTTTCAGTATTTTAAATCAATCTTCTGATTCCGTCCTTCAAATCAGTCCGATGACTGGAACTTTTCGTAAACGAGTCTATTAAAAAACTTAAGTACAATGTATTTTCTTTTAAATATTGCTCTCCATTTTCCTAAACCCATGATTGCTTTCCCATTGCATCAAGGAAATCTACTAAAAAATGACTACCAGGTTAATTATTCTTAAAGTAAGAGCCATGACTTTAAGAATAACTAGGGGTTTTTTCTAGCAGATTATGTTTTCCACCTTGCGTATCTATTGCGACCGTCAATGAAATATTTTTTCTCCGCACATGTTCAGGTGTATACTGGGGTGGAAGTGGGAAACGGGGCCTACCGCAAAAAAATGTGATTTAAAGTTTTATGGCCATTTCCACAAAGTCAGGTATCTTGAACTTCAAACAAATTACTCAGTTCCGTGAGCGTTGGACATAGCAGATGTCAATTATACTAGCAAGGCAGCGAGGACACGATATCGTGAAAGCTCTAAAATCCTCTTGGGGTTGGGCTAGTTACCACGGTGCACATTAGTAAAGCCCATACTTGGTAACGACAGCTCCACAAAACCACAACTAGTCAGGACATCCTCGTGGGGATAACCCTGTTACCATGACGCCTATTAAAAGAGGTCATTTAAATATTGAGAAACTACGAATCCCACCTGACCCCATCGGCTTGATAGACGTTTGCGTCATCGGAGTGCTTTTCTACTCATAATTACATCGATTTCTATCAAGTACGAAATTACTTAACTAAATAATACAGATTTAAACGTTCAAGATCATAAATCCAGTTCTAAAGTTTTTCGTGAAGCCACTGAACGTAGTTAAAAATGCGTCGTATAAACAGTACATAGTTCGGAAGAGAAAAATTTGAATACATGTTATTTTCATGGTTGCCTAATGTCGACTGGCATCTGGATAATACCAATTTTCATAAAGTTTTTGAAACAGAAAGCCCACTTCCTCCGTAAATATCCGTAAACCAAAGCCCTGGGACAATTTCTCCTCAGGGTTTATCAAAACATCACGAGTTACTTAACCTTCCCTCCCTTACTTAATTGTGTCCTTTAATTATAATTAATATGGACTTCCACTGTATATATCAGGGTTAATATCACAAGCAAAGCAGACCACGGCATACCAATGGAAAATAGAACTATTATCTCACCAGACCAAGTTTGGTTAACGTACTATATTAGCGAGCGCTTTAAGATAAAACGTCCGAGTCCGAAGTACCAGTTGAAACAAAAATGAAGCAATCCTGGTGATACCGGTAACTAGTTAGTCTATAATTAATTCAACAAGGAATGGGGATCGTTTTAAGGATTTTGTAACCTTTATTTTTGTCTGAAACCACGGTTACTTAAACTATTGCAACAGAACAGATGAATCTCTGGCTTAAGCAAAATGGCCACAATACATCATTTAATAAACACAGAAGACAGAGACCTTCTTGATCCGTCAAAATAAATGTTCACTGAAAATGTTATCGATGAAAATATTGATATTTATCCATTATCATAGACTTCTAGCTTACTATCAAATACAGGCATCAGAAAACGTAGTTTATTCTCAACTATTAACGAATGCAAGTGTACCTTTTTATGCTATGATTTTAAATTGGTTAAAGGTGTGACGATTTTCGTATTTTCGAAGTAGGAACAGAAGATTAAGATAGGTGAGACGTAGGTGTACTAACTCAAGATCATTAATCATGTATCAAAATAAAGCCAAAATTGATCCTAAGAATGCTTTAAGACCAACTACATTCTTGGTCACAAATCAGCAGGCATTGATATAAGAAACAGTTTCACACCCATGGTATTAACCAGATGCCAGAGGGTACGTGGACAAGGTAAAAATATGTATCATACTTCAATAAGTAAAATGCAAAGTGTAGATAACTCAACCTTTTCCGTATCAGCCACCAAACCTTTGTTTTCTTTACGTTGCCAAGATTTCTTACCTTTTCTCATAGTTCTTCAGTTCTCCGTCAATTGCTTCATCGTACTCCACTGCTAATCTTGGATTGCTGTCTTCAAGAAGTGTCAAAAGGCCCGTTCTAAAGCAATCAAGCAAAATTGACATCATATTCATAACGAGGCAAATAAAAAAACAATGCATTAGCACGACATTTTGATATATGCGACGTGATGCTGATCACTGTTTTTAAAGGATGCGTGTACAGTATTTCAATGCCGCACCACTGAAGTTCTTACTCCTGTGCATCACTTTTGATCTCTCGCAATCAGAAAATCGGAAAGCTAAAAATACAAACTGTATCTCGGCCTCAAGGGCTTACCAGTTCCCTTAGACTTCTCAAAAATTTCGAAATACAACTTCATTTAACAAAACTGTCCTCTGATCAGTTGAATAGATTTCAAAAAATTGTTGTCCACAGAATACTGTCAGTTTTTACGTGGTCACTCTATAAGAAAAACATTGACTAAGAAAACTGAACCTACATTACAGATGTGTCTACAACATCCACGACTGTAAACTTTTTATACATCAGTAGACGAGATCATGGATTTCCAAGCAGGAGGGAACCCCGGTTCGATTCTCATAAAGTAAACTTCCGTAGCAAAATGGTTACTATGTTTACCAAGTTTGAAATGATAAACTCCTCCACCATCTCTTTAAATCAATTCAACAAAACCTAGGATGCTTAGAAAGATGTTTATGCTCGCAATATCAGGCAATGCACTTCTACACATTTGCAATTAGTCAATCCATTTTTCTGTCATTCCTTATTCGATGACAAGTTTAGGCCACTGGCTTTTTCAACTATTTCACTACAAGCCCCTTTGAACTAGACGCCCCCAATAAAACCTCAAAATCAGATAAAAACCCTGGACTTGGAATTAAAGTAATACGGCAGCTTGATTCACCTCTTAAGTTGGTTCACAATACGTTTGTTTGGGAGCCAATACAGTGAGAAGGAAGGAAGGCAGGCAGGAAAAAAGGA
>JANTCA010053517.1:0-17659 GCA_024741275.1 Chironex yamaguchii
AAAATATTCATAATACATACATACATACATACATACATACATACATACATACATACATACATACATACATACATACAAAACAACCAATTGTATGCTTCAGTATATTTCTATACAAGGGTATGGATGGGTATGAAATACATCAAATGAAAGCTCCTGATCTGAGAAACATGAAAAGCTGGCAAAAGAGAGGGGAAATACTGTAAAAGGTAATTCACCTGCTCTTTATTTGTTGATGCATTCTTACAAAATGTGATTTTAACACCACAGACTTTTATGGGATGAATACAGCAAGAGGGCTTTTGATCACATACCAGAATGTGGTAGTATATAACTAGTTCATTGATACAATTCAGGCTGGTTAGGAAAGACATGGGAACCAAAAATACAACTTAAATAAAATCAATAAAACAAGTTTCCAGCACAGAATTCTTAACTCAAAGGTGCTTAGATTTTATGTCAAAGTGGATACAAAAAGGAAAGCAAAATGTGAAGTATAAAGGAAATTCATGATAAAATCTATTTCATAGAATAAACAGAAAGGTTAAGAGGAAACAAATTGACAAGCATGATACTTTATGATAAAGACATATGTCACCACATGCTTCTCTTTGCACAGCTTTTCCACAAAAGCCTGCACAAAAATTGTACAACTTAGACAGTTACTGCTTGGGTTAGCATAAGTGACAGGATTTTCAATAGATAAGCAAGTTAAGTTTAGAATTAGGGATTACATTAGCATCAGGAGTTAAAGGATCACACTTACCAAGTTTGGATTATGGCTAAGTTTAAGGTTAGGTTTAGTGCTTTTACATAAACAGTAGCATTTTTAAGGATATTGCTGAATTCAGGTGCTTGCACGTGATTACATGCTTTTCTTATAAGACAAGTACCATAGCTCTAGTTCTAAAATTTCCTTATTTTAGGACACGTTTTGACCAAATTTTAGTACTAAAAGTTTCTTGGCTTTACATCTAGTGACCAAAGATAGTTTTGTGCCTTATTTCACAAATCAATCACTGAATTCTCTGGACATTCAGAGAGTGCAGAACCAACAAGGAAAGACTAATGTTACTTTTTCTAATTATATTACACAACCATTCTCTGTGTCGATTTCTACATCTCTTAGTCATATATTGCACAGATACACAACTGTTAAATTGCAGAAACAAGTGATTTGACTGCGACCAGTGGCGGCTGGGTGTGGTATTAAAGGTATTAGTCTAATACCATTTTTCAGATTTAGCAACCTCATTTTTGAAATAAATAAAACTAAATAAAGAAATCTAAATAGAATTGTATCATATCAAAGGAAAAACAACTGTGACATGCAAGGAGACATCCACACAATAGACACCAGATATATCCATGAAATGGCCTTTGTTTCTCCTAATCCCTACTGACAGATTTTCTTTTGAGCAATGGAGCCATGATATTGCTATCAGCAAGGTATTAGTTTCAGATTTCTAATATTTTCCCTACAAAATTCTTTTGTATGTCAGTGTATATGATATAAATTCCTTTGTCAAGTACCACTATAAGAATAGGTCAACAAGACCAAGGTATTAGTTTTTCATTTCTAATACCTTGGTGGCTGAGGCATATCAATCATCTGTTGCAATAATGAATCGTGCTGTTGAAGAAGCTTATTGTTGGGGTGTTTCTCACATTTTTTAACTTTGGTCATCTCAAATAAGTTGCACACATGAGCAGCATCTGCATTTCAAAAAGATGGGAGACCTTGTCCAGAAGTTATGCACAAAATTTTGCAGTCACTAGCACAAAGTTGTTTAAGGAAAAAACAGTTAAAACAGTTGTTTAAGGAAAGAATTGCAAATAGATTCAAGTCATACAATTGATGTAGATTTGAATGCTTTTCAAGAAAGTAGGTCAATAAATCGTCTGTTTCTTTTATAGCTGTATGTAAAGCAGTAGTAATTTGTGTCATGTTCATGTTTATATTCACTATCAGATAGTAATTTGGGTAAAATCGGGGTTTTTTACATTGATGATCTGCAAATTTTTTAAGGGCGCTTCCACCCGTAAACCCTCCAATGAGGTTTATAGTGTCTCCTAGCTGGATATTATAATAAAATTGTGAGCGAAGCGACACAATTGGTGGTAAACCTGGACTTTTCAGGGGTTTTTGTTTGGGGGTTTAAGGGGAATATTATATATTATTGGACTCCCAATACATTAACGATTCTCCCAAGGGATGAGTAGTGGTCCGGATGTGCCTCCCTGAGGAGTTAGGGGTCCATTTCTAAGGGCATTCCCCATGCATGCCAACAACAGAAATTAGCGCATAAACTGGCAAATTGAGCCTTGCTGGGTTCCTAAACCCCCAAACAAAAAACCCCGAAAAGTCCAGGTTTACCGACCCGTGGCCCATCTGTGCCAAATGTATTAAAGTCCAATAAAGCACATCTCCGCCCACAAAATGTCACTTCTTCAACAAATAAATCAAGTGTCATTTCGTGAAGCATCACACATGTTGCCTTCAGTAGTGTAGATATCATATCGAATTACCAATTGAATGTGAAGCGAGACTCACGTACGAGAAACCATGTTAGCACAGGGTTAATACAGCTGTTAAAGTGTACACTTAATGGTTTAAATGTTTAGTTTCTAACATACAATGTACTATTTCGACTACCTTCAACTGCTTAATAACGGGTTTGATTCATGATTCAACATTCCACAATCACTCCGTCCATGTTTTCCAGCAACAATTGACATCAACTAAAGCGGTCCAATGTGCATTACGAAAGGATACCCTTACCCAAACAAAATCAAAATCATCCAAGGTACCTCTTTAATTATGCCAAGAAGTGATCTTCACTTCAAATATAATTGGCAAGCTATTGGTCAAAAATAAAAGCCAAAATGCGCCAGCAGGTGGATAGCATTTGGAATTGTGGTACAGTTCTTTGATACCATCTTTACCTCGATGTCGAACTTTACATCCTCGTTTCGATTGCTACTTAGCTGAAAACACTGATCTGAAATAGACTTCCTTTCAAGTCAGTGAGCTGAAAAGCTTGCCTCATTCAGAAACTGAATGCATAAGGATACCGAAAATCCTCGAATTGCTCCCTCCTCAACAGTAAGATCCTCTTTCGAGTAAGCCCCTTTCTGGAACAAGCCCCCAACCTACAACTACAAATTGTCAATACCCTTCCTAAAATAAGCCCGCACCGCTAACATGTTGATTTACGCCATCTGACATTGCCATTGGCGTTTTATCTAGTTATCACAAAAAATTGGTGCATTTGACAATGATAAATTAAATGCCCATAAAGGAATTACTGATTAAAACCTACAGTCTACTTAAAGTGCGTTGGTTATCTACAGCGAGTTTGAGATGATTTTGCTTTTTAACACTTTTGTTACCAATATCTGGGTAAGCGTTTCGTTCACTCTCTTTGCAATATACTCCACTGTAACAACTAAACCAATTTTCTCGTTTTCTTTTATCAGTAACAACAGCAATCATGGTGTTCGTATTGGTAGTATCGAGAAAATACTTCGTCAGTTGAGAAATTTTAACGGGAATATTATGACCAACGCGATCTCGCTCTTTTCATGACATGTTCACTGAAAAACGTCAAAAAAAATTGGTAAGAAATTGATCACTTGCTAACAACTAAGTTGACCAAACCTAAAGCTATCGAGGAAACAAGTAGTCTTGTTTTGCTGATTGCTCTATTTTGAACATTAGCGATAAACTTGTGATGAGGTTCTTTCACTTTGACTTATTCGAATGACTTACGTAAAGAAATTGTTAAAATATGCGAAAACTTCCTGGAGATAACGCTTTCAGCATCCAGTTTATATAATATTCCACTGTACACGACTTACTAGAATACTCACTGGCCGCGCATTGTTTCTTCTTATTCTAATCAAGTCATAACAAACGTTATCCGCCAGATTTTAAATAATACTGATTAACGCAAATTACGTCTTATCCATCCCCAAGGTGACACGATTATAGCTGAATTGCCACAGCCTTGAAAACTAGTCCTTCTTGTCAACTAAGAAAAGCTTTTGAATAATCATTCGGATGCAAATTGAATAATAAATTATTCCCAACACATCATTAAAAATTAGGATGGCAGCATTAAGACGAAAGTAATCCCCAGCGGCATTGTCTGGGGCTAGAAACAATACTGCTTTTTACCTTACGAGACTGTGACTGTGATTAGCCGAGAGTATTAGCTGGCCATTGTCTCCCTTGTGCCTTTAAGCAAAGCTTGGTTTGGACTTTCCTAGAAGTGCAAATATAGCCAAACACGTGTTGGCACATGATATCGCAACATTCGTTGCATTCTGAAAAGCACTGCCTTCTCTGGAATGAGCATGATAAGCATGGATAAGCAGTGCTCGTTTCTTGTCAGTCAATAACCATGAACGAGGAACCAGCCCGAGTCTCACGGAAATTTAAATGTGCCGCAATTCCAGCGTAGGGGTAACAAATTCTTAGGAGCCAATGATCCCTACACTTTCCAACAAATGGCATTTACAAGAACGTCGAAGACCAGTCTATACACAACTTACGGAAGGCACAAAAGAAATGCAATTTGTAAGCGCATACGCCAAATGACAGACACCCAAAGACGAGGAGTGAAGGATAGGGGGACTTTGGAAGTCTGTTGAAAAGGTGCTTGATTGGCTGCCGCGAGACCCCGATTCGGAAATCCCGTGTTTGCTATCGTAACTTTACTTCTGTGGAACCAGGGAGCTGTTATATGGGATACATTTGTCGGTGTGTAGAAGAGTGTCAATGGATAATATTTGAAATAGGACAAAATAGTAATAGCTCCCTCCTTACCACATACCCCAGAACTTTTCAATATTCTTCCTGCTTTGCATAGATATCGACTATTATCTGCTCACTCTGTGTGCCATTTTCCAAGTCTTGAGAGCTAAAAGTCTCATAAGATAAATTTGCAACCGAAATGAAATGTGGATCGAAGAACCTCTTCCACAGATATGCACAATTATCATTACAAGTACATAGTCTAAGCCCGTTCACAACACGAAAGATAACAATGCAAATGTGGAGACTAGGAAGATAGTAAAATCGATCAGCTTACTCTATTTCTTTAAGATTTAGTCTGAATAATACAAAAGGGGATAATCAATTTCAAACTCAAAGGAAAATGCACTGCTGTTTTGCATTAACAAACTGGTTTTATGCGTCGACAGATCATCTACTCTTATTACAACAGCGGGCTTATCATCAAGTCATCATCAAATGTTGCATAACACTGAAAAATCAATATATTACTGCGCTTGCAAACCTGACCACACCAGCCTTCTCGTGAACAAACACCTTCCTGCAATTCTTCAAGATGACCTTACCTTGCTCTCTACTTGCAGTTTGGTTACCATACCGCGATCATCAGTCTCCCAACGCAAGCTCGACAGGCAGCGAGTCAAATGTAAATTCAAGACAAGACGAACAGCAAGGGGACTATTACAAAACAGAAAATTAGTCAGCCATTGCGGGTGACGGTTTATCAATTATTGGCTATATACTTACAAAACTATTGCCGCTCATTCAAGAGTAAATATGCTTTTTGACTACAAGAGAAATTTCAGAAAACCACGCAAGCTTGTCACATCAATTTCCCTAACTAGAGAATTGTGCTAAAAGTGTCTTCCACACTGTTGGTCACACACCACAGGCGAATTGGCCTACCTACAAAACCAGTGGGCAAATTCTGTCTCTACGAGTTGCTCGAGCTACTGTACCTTAATAGCACCAGCCCCTACCATTTCACTTATAGGCAGCCACACAATACACGACGTCTTGTGAATTCATTACATTACTTCATAACCACAGTTAAATATTGCAATATTTGACCTTTTAAAAAACACGGAACGCCAACGTTGAAAGGAAAGGTAAAAATAAATTCTTACCCTACCTTAGAATTTGTCTGTTTACTGGGCAGAAGGGTATCTACAAGCAAGTATATCTAAAAAACTTGAGCTTGCAGCAGAAATCATTGACGGGAAGTAAGCCATACCACAACAGGTAGACGCAAACAACGCATTAAGGTTTTGACGGCCAAGAGAATTATCAAACGCAATACTCGACTGCCTTTTTTCTCGTTCACTAATGTTCCAAATCACAAAATTCATACTACTTTCCTACTATTGTACAAATGCATATCCACTCTATCAGTAGCTCACCCACAACGTTGCAGCAATCATTGTTAATCAAGAAAAAGACAAGGCTAAGCTTACTAATACAGAGCAGTTTCAATTAAAAATTGACTCCGATCACACATATTAAGGCAACCCAGTTCCCTTCGCAAATTTGAAAACGTAATAGTAACTAAAAAGTAAAAGACAGCCATCCTTTTAAGCACTTCTTTAATTATGAAAACCATATTTTATCTCGGTATTTCTTCAAAGTCTTTGTCATAAACTAATACTTGCTTCCAAACATCCCCATACATCACATGCAAAAAACACAATTTCCAAACGCAAACGTAAACGAGGCAAAAATAAAATTAATCAACTAAATGCACCTCAGTGGAGTTCTTCAAACATTAACACACTAGTAAGATTAATTGCAAGTTCGAACCAATGCAATGTACCATACCACAACCAATTTTTCAGAAACATGGCCCAGTTATATCCTGTTTACGACGGCAAGGCCACGTACTTGACAGTCATCGATATTCTTTGACGTTTTCCGCACTGATCTTTCTTCATCATTTGCAACAATATATTGCGAGGTTCGCTTCAGAGACAATCACATAAAGGACTGGTGACGACGCAACGTTCAAATGCCGCTGTCTACCTATTAGTTCCCATGTAGCTAATAACGATTTGAGTTGGGAAGTAAACTAAAGCCCAGCAAGAAATAAACTGAATGATTCTTGTGTCAACAAGTGCCGTTAGCGTTTGGACAAATATTCTCTACTTTGTCTGTCGTGCTTTCAAATGTTTGAATAATTCTGCCTGCATTTGCTGTTGTTTCCTGTCGGCCTGCAAGCTATTTATAGACCTACAAGAAAAAGATAATAACGACTTAAAACCTACAATTACGTTAATTTGTATAAGGAGCACTACGTGATCTTGAAGGAAGTTAACGGAACAACAGAAAGAGTGATAAAATCTGGTTTTTAACTTAAGCGACTCTCGGCTTCGATACTCCACTGTTCCGTTTATCCATGATATCCTACTACCCTGTTAATCCAGTAAACTTTGCTTACTAGTTGGCAAAAATCTAAAGAGAAATGTCAACCTTATCTCAATCACCACAGCAGAAATCTAAGCACAAGTAACCTACGTTTGAGCGTGGAAAGGCGTGGATTATGCTGCCTAAGACCATACAGGTCACAAAAGTGTGTATACCCTACACACTTTTATCATCCCGATGCTTAACATTGCTTAAATGTACATTAAAGAATCCTTTATCGTCATTAGTAACTACTTCGCTGTTCACTATCCTCGATAATAAAGTGTCATCCTACGATGATGATGAATGGCAACACTAACAAGTACCTCACATTGAGCATAAGAAAATAAATCAAATTTGGATATCCACACGTTCAAAATTTTCCCTTACCTAAGTCCATTAACAATGCTCTTAGTTTTATCAAAGTAGATATCGTTGAGCGTATTTCGCATTTTGTTTTCCATGTCCTAAAGAAAATAAAGGTACAATGTAAAGTATAAGAACACGGATTAAAGTGGATAACCCTCCAATTTCTTGTGCTCTTTCTCTAGTTATTTTAGCACACCTTGGTAGTACAGGCCTACACATTCAATTTTACTCTCACATATCTCTTCTTTTCAATTACTAGCTTGGTAATAGGCAAGGAAATACCAAATGCAATTTTCCTCATAACTGCATTCATATTGGTCTCTACCACCCACATTTAATCAAAATTTCTCTCAGACAATGTAAGACTCTTCGATTGTTGTTTGTATGTTCCAACAATCCATATTAGAGTACTTCTTCAGACTGATGAAGCCTTGTGATACAAGTATATGTTTATTGAATATTACTAAATGAATCCAGTATCATTTTCATTCCACATAAAACCAATTCACGAGACACTACTTCAATTTGACCTAGAACCTTTATTTTATTAGCCCTAAAGACCTAAGTTCCAGATAGCAACATATTCGTATTTTTGTGCTGACTTAACATCAGTGGCAGTGACGTCTTTACTCAGTGGAATCCTACTTCACAATCAAAACGAACTGACTACTTGCACAAAAGACAAACGGTGTTTTCAGAATAATTACAACACATAGTACGATCTAATAAGTTGACAGAAAGATATATTATTACAAATGAATACCTCGACAGAAAATACATAGAAACACGCGACATACCTCGACCATGCGACCAATGTTTGCTATATGTGGACTACCATCATTGACAGCGCTGTCTTGCTCGACCTGGTAACAGAAAAGTAGTCACAGTATTAGCTAGGTGTTCAGTTTATGACATTGTCTTTTGACCATACGTCATACATTTTCCTTACAACCAATACAATCATAATGTGGAAGAGAACCTAACCAACATGTATGATAAGGTAACAGTAGCCCTCCATTAATTCCAATTGCATTAGTTGACAGTCACCATAAACCACACGTACCTCAAACATATAAGAGAACTTAGTCAAGGAATGTATGTGTAACACTTACTTGTCGAGTCAAAGAGCCGCCTAGGTTGATCATGCCAGAACCTTCTTTGTTTGTCTATACAAGAGGAATAAGAGACACAAGACATTTCTTATTTCCGTACAGCAAATCCTCCGTTAATCTTCCCTCGCCTCCAAATTACTCTTACCAGTAAGTCTCCCTTCGAATAATCCTTCATGGGGAGGTTACTGACTACATCAAAATATTCCTTAACATTTGCATAACAGGCTTTAAGGACCCGGGTATCATTGTCAGTGATAGCTAAATAGCAGCCTGTCGCTTGTTAAATAAATAAAACTCTCTTTCGTTATTCAAAGAAATTTTAAAAGCAAAAACACAAATTACAAGCTACGCGACATCCACAGTTCCCACTATGGGCGGCAGTTAAAGTTTTAAATTCCTATTTTAACGCTTCCCTCTGTTAAGATGATAACAATGGGACCTCTCGTAAGTTTTAAACCATAAAGTTCAAATGCCTGTACGGTTCCTCATCCAGTTTATAAACGAGAATAGTTGCCATATCTAGTTTTGTGTCGTAGCTGTACATTTGGCACAAAGTACGAGGCCAACCTCTCCTCTCCCCTTTCACTCACTTTGCTTTTAGCGTAATATCCGGTGCTACTTTCTGACATTTAGATATTTAACATACTATTTCAGTATACAAAGAACCTTCTTCGTCCATTCAAAAAACCCCAACGGTATTTTTGGCGTATTGGAGAGCTTAGTCCACCCTACTTTTCTCTGCGGACCATTTATCTAATATACACTTGAATAAGTCTTCTTTGGATAAGACACCATTAAGAAATTTATTTCTACAATAAAGATGATGTACGGTTCTATTTATTTTTTATAACTTTTCGTTCAACTGGTTGCCTTGGTTCATAAATAAACTCCTCAATTCCTAATATTCCAGCCTGAGCTCAGAGTCAACTAATCAAAACATTAGAGTCTGTACACCCAACGCTGTTGTGCTGGCTCGGCAATCTCGTTTTCGTTTTAAACAGCACGAAGGAAAGGCTTTCCCGCTTATTATCTCGTGAAACTCATACCTCACGCAATACGTACAACAGACAGGCGTTCCGCCCAAGATGAACAATACAATACTCGATCGTGTCCGCATTTCAAGGTCAAACACGCAAAACTCGATCCAGTCTGTGGTTCCACACTATAAAAACACTCAAGCGGTAAAAGACGTTAGAGACCTTGAATTTTATACTTTTATTATAGAGTAAAGTCTCTGAAACATCAATCAGCTCAGACGAAAGGACTCGCTGACTTTAAGCAAAAAGAGCACATATAATAAATCTACTAAACAAACTCAGTGCCACTTACATGTGAGAGCAACAGAACATTTGGTATTTCTGCCGTGACAGGGAAAAAGTTAGCTGCCCCTTCTTTTTCTAGTGTCATGGAGTATTTAGAGTCATCGGGGCATCACGTTTTTTTCGACGATTTTAAGGTTTTATCCTCTTCTCTTTTTGTTAGTCACTTACTGATTCATGAAAGTTTGTTAACAGTTGAGCACAAACCTAAACTTAACAACAACCAAAACACTACACCATTATTTCTCTTCTAGTTTCTTTGCTACCAGTCAGTCTCTCTTTGGAATATTCAACATTTACCGTCTTTTTAAGTACCAGTTAATGTTTTTCGCACTTTTTCAGATGTTTCTGTCCTTTTGTAATGCATTGTAATAAATTTACTATCACTCTAGCATCACATACCAAACTGCATAAGAGACATCACAGAACGGACGACTTAACAGACACCCGTCAGCTGTCATAAATCCACCACTATGCAAGGTAACACCTATCCTAATAATAGCAAAATACATTTCCGAAAGATTTTAAGGACTGTCTTTACCTGCAACCATAACATAGCAGTAGATGTTAACTTGTAATGAGCATTCCTGCCACCGCTTTTCTCCTGATAGTGGGTAAAAAAACCAATGTAAAACAACAACGCATAAGGTCAAATAATTGAACTCTTTGCTCAATGGATGATCTATATTCAACGGGTGCGTTTACGCAGTGTTCCTTTCACATAGAACACACAAATACCTGGCTTTCATTACATGTTAACAAAATAATTCAAAAAAAGATACGGAGACTAAAATAAAAGGAAGTTTACTGCATCCAGGTGATTTCACTCGTGTTTCAAAACATATTTAAGAAAAAAGAGTTAGCCAAATGAACTCGGGGTACTCCGTTCCTCGTTTTTGGTGCTGAAAAATTCCAATAAGCAAGCAAGGCATCAGATTACCTCCTAATCCCTTTAATCGATTTTTTAAGTGTTACCATGCACAATCATCACAGCGATGAAGATCATTACAATTATAAGCATCTGTGTAATGCCTTTTACTGTAAATGGGCATTTTTCCAAGTGGTTGCTACATTCTATGTCTATTATGTCCAGAGTTTTGCTGTAAGTAGTTAATAGAGACAACATCTTTCAACTTATGCAGTGCATAGTCAACCACATTAGCTGTAAATAAGATTATCCAACATTTTCATATACACGTGTACATTTGCTATCCTCATAACATATGGATAAATATTGTAAGCAGCGGAACCTAAAACAACAAGCAGTGAACGATACCAATCACTCTTGGTTTCCCATCTTTAAAAGCGGAATCGAGCCACAAATCTTAAACGGGAAAACTTTGAAACCAAAGTCGCGTGCTTGTAAACTTTACTGATCATTTAAAACTCGTGCCTGCTCTTCCGTCACTCTACTTCTAAGTCACAGTTCAGCTATCCTAAACAAGTCATAGTCTATGTATTGAAAATTAAAAGTGAAAGAGGGTACTTCTCGACAGACCTGTACTACTAGAGTTATCTTGGCACCAGGCCACAAATCATTGCGACAAAAGAATGAACATAAATTTACAAGTATCAATGTGGAACAAGTAACATACTTGAACTTCTACGACGTGTATAGAATCCCAACATCCTCTTATCTTCTTCGAACCATCACCAGCTAAATATTAATTAAAATTACAATATTAAATTATGCTGACCCTTGTTAATACATTAGTTACTTGTAGACCTAAGTCAAATAATATGAGAAAAATATACTGTAGAATAGTTGCTGTCACACGATGCAAGGGAAAGAATTGGATTACATGGTACTTTTCAAATGTTCCATGCTATTGCCCTTGTTGTGGTTAACAAACCTCTATAAATCATGTGAACTTATGGCAACTGATGGGGAAGAATATCTTGGGGAACTATATGGTGCACAAAACTGTAGTGCCGTGGGGCGAGTACATAACTATAAAGTAAAATAAATTTGTAACTTTACCACCATTTTGAGGAAAACAACGATACATCTATGAGTTTTGGAGCTACAAGGCCTTAGCATAGGTGACATGTATAAAGGGATGTAGGACTGGGACCAAGCGAACACAGGACAAAAACATTAGGCAGAGAAATGGACAAAAACAAAGGCAAGAAAGAAGGAAAAACTAGTGCAAAGAAAATATACATATGGATGGAAAAGTTAAAAAATCAAGAAAAGGAGCCAGTGTGTATATGGTTGTTAATGGAAGTTTGACGTCTAAGCTTAATCCATGACGGTTAAGGGCCCCTAAAGTGTGGATAAAGCATGCGTCTATGGTGGTGGTTGTAATATAATTGTGTTCTTTTTGGCAAAATGTAATGCTACTGAACCAAAATACAAACAACTTTAGGTGCTGTCACTACAATAACACTAGGAACAACTGCACTACTATTAGCATGTAAACGAATTTGCGTAGCCATGTTTACTATAGTTCACTCCTATATAAGTTATCAAATTTTAATGAGACAATGAACAACAAGTATCTCCTTGTAAAAGCTTGTCAAATCCTGTGTATCAAAAATTAAAAGAATGTCACTTACCTTTCTTAATTAAGATAACACCAGCAAATCCATGATCAAGATCCCATAAGTAAACAGACGAAACTCCACCTTCAAAATACCTGAACCACAGAAAACAATTTGCAAATGAGAATACATTATATACAATGTCTATAAAGTACAGATAAATCGTTTTCAATCAGAAATAAAGACACCATAAAAGATAAGGAACATCTGGGTAGTCATGATATCATGTAATGCAGCATTATTAGCCAAGAAGAACACACTGAATACCTTATACCACTGTACAATTGTTGTTCAGTGGACGTTATTAAATAAAAATAAAAGTTGGTATAAACCACTGATGTTGGGACCTTTAAATGCTATAGAAGTGAAGTTTTGTGTCATTTCAAAATTCTTACTTAATGAATGTCTTTCGGGTACAGAGCTAATGATCAGGCCTCTCCATAAGGCATTTTACAGGAGAATAGCAGATCGTGCTCCCTGTACTGTTTTCGTGTAGGTACTTGGTCTGGTGACCCAGGAAGAGCTAAGGACAATAAAAAGTGTAACTTTATTCCTTCCAGGTGCACGTGGAGGTACAAGTTACACAAAGAGGCCTGCTACTAGTCATATGCTTAAGATTCTAGAATAAAGGGCTAATAAATATCATTTAAAGTTGGCCAGCATATATTGATCAAACACCATAGCAGCTTCTATACCAGGAACTGTATCAGGGGGAAAATTAATTGGGCTACATAAGAAACTTTCCAAGGTCTGTCTCACAAATCTAGGCAATGACATCAGCACATAAGAGATGTCTGCTCTGGACTGTTTAACCAGGCACAGCAATATCATAATAGGAACTTATGCAGCCGAATTAAGGGGCAGCACTGCGGCACAAAGAAAACGTGCCGTGCACAAGCTCTAAGCAGCACCAACCAACATGTCTCCTGCACATAGGAGAGCGTTTAGGGCTCAGATTAGACTAACCAGTCACTTCTGGACCCACAGTTACCTTTCATCAAGATGACTGAAGTCACAGTCATCTTCCACTCCAAGGGCAAACATGAGCAACAACAGCATTTGGTAACAGATACACCACAAACCAAAGGTAATAGTAATGGTATTTTGGAAATAACATTGATGTTTGGGGTATACTAGCTGGAGCATAATGTTTGATGCTCTCACTCAATCTCTTAGAAGTGCAACCTACATACTGAGCTGCACAGAAATTCATATACTACTAAGCCTTTTTGTGTGGCAGGTACACAATCCTTATCAATGTGTGGCAAGATCTTCCTAGTTGTGAAAACAATTCTGGGATTGACAGCAGAGATACCCTTAACTACAACTATTTTAATCTGTGTTTCTATGCAGATAGAAACATAGCCAAGCCTAGGAAGTTTAAAGTATACAGGACATTCTTAAGGCTCCAATGTATTTCCAATTTTCAAGTTTTGTACCATAAAAACATTGTTCAAAAACAGAGTCTCTAACTCTCTTTCACTTCTTATATGCCTTTCCACAACCAAAACATTTTGAGTTTACAGCAAGACTGTAGACAAGTTCCACAAAACAAAATAAAACTACCCATGTTGATTGTTGAAAATGACTGCAATTGTTTCACAAAAATAAAACAGCAGCTAATTGTATGGCTGTTAACATAAAATGGAGAAAATGAACCTGTAAACTCGTACCAATCACAAGATTAACATTTTAAGAAACTTCCTTTTTTTGGTTTAAAGTAGCTTAAATACTCAATAGGGTGTTTAATGTATAGTTTGATAGACATCTAATCATCAGTTAACATCCTTGATTATATTTATGAACCTGCAACTGAAATTGTCATCACACAAAGCACCTGGGTATGTACTTCTAATAGAAAATCATAGCAAGTAAATTGAAGCTGTTTGACAACACATGAATACATGCTTGTTCAAAATCACATTCAATTCGTCAAAAATTATCATAGTAAATTGAAGCCGTCCGACAGCACATGAATACATGCCCGTCCAAAATCACATCCAATTCATCAAAAATTATCATAGTGAGCAATAATTCCCTTGTTCTTTGTTTGCAAGATCTGAAGAAATCCAGGAAAATCAGAACATCCCACCACATTTTTATCATACTGAAGGTGAGTACACTAATCCCATTTTCCATAAAACAGTAATAACTTAAATATGTGCCTACTGTCACATTTAATACTAATTAAATCAAGTAATCAGTCTTATGTGCATTGCTCAAATACAAAAGGGACAGTCTTACAAACACATACCAGGTTAGGCAAAGGATATAAAGTGGGAATGTAAGAGACATACAATGGAACAATTATAATAAAAGAGTAAAATGTACAACAGATCAAAGAATAATTCTTACATTTCTCTGTACTGATCGAAGGCTTGATTTGCTTCAATTTCTAATTTACGCAGACGATCTGAGGGAAGTGCACCATCATCCAATGGTGGGTCATACTGATTACTCCATGGAGACCTGTGAAAAAGATAATAAACATATTTGCTTTTTATATCCCTTCATATCTTAGTTACGCGGCAGATGATTAAGAGGTCATTAGGAATTAGCATTCAAATTTCTCATCAGGCCTTTGAATACTCAAAGAAAATAAAAGTATGGCCAGGAATTTGATTTCATAAAATGTTCTAATTCCTTTAGGAACAAACATTTAACACAGAACAAAGAAATTTACTGAGGGTTACCAGTTTGAGCCCTGTCGGCTCCCACTTAGTGCAGCTATTGTGATAATGCTCCACTCTTGATGAATATATATATATATATATATATGCACAAACACAATTCAATAGATGGAAAAACAAATCAGGAATTCGATTTTGCTTCTAAAAGCTTGTTTCGTGAATTTCTTTTCACTCATCAGGATTTGTTGTTCACAACATTTCAGCCTATACATATATATTCAGATAAATATATTTTCTTTCAAATTTTCTTCTTGCATTATTTTATTGATAGTCAATACACATTAACATTAGGAATACATCTAGTATGAATGAAGTTATTATTATTTAGAGGCCAGCACAAATCTACTGATAACAATTAAAGGCTTTCCCTGAAATAATCTAGTAAATTTCTGCACCTGTACGAATCCCCATCCCTGTTATAATCACACAGCAAGTAATCTCTTCCTGTTTCTTTGTCCCTTGCAATTTTTAGTGGCTGGTCAACAGAAGATAAAAGGTCTTCACAGAGAGTAGGCACCTGGAAGAGAGAATAAAATAATCAAAATCTTTAACTTACCTTCAAATTAAATTACGGATTCAAAACCTGCTTTGGTCATTAACATGTCTATATACAAAGAGGCATAACACATCAAGTCTTTCAAAATTTATTAGTTCGTCCAAAGATATTCCATGTCTTGTAGAAATGTTATGGTTCATTCAAGTACCAATACGAAAACAGAGGCAACAGCATGCACTCATGTATTAGTTGCCATTATTGTAATAAGCAAAGATGTTCACTGCACTTACAGTAATTGACATTTCATTAATTGCACATACATAAAACAATGGTAATATCATCAGATATTCCCATGGTGTGCAGGTGCAAGCATCTTATGCAATATGCATTGAGCTTCAAATAACAAATTCAATGCTGACAATGCAGGCACATGTTGCCAAAGAAATGTGTGAGAAAAAAGTGAATAATTATGAAACTTGAGAAAATCAATATTCATGATGCATGATTTTGAATGGCTTTTAGGACGACAATTCTTTTACCTCAGCAGACATGTTCATGCACTTAATATACGTAACTCATTGAGTGGTGCATTACCACAATAGATGTATTGAGAGGGTGCCGACTGGGATCAAACTTTTAATCCTTAGACACAAAGGTCAACACTCAAACCAAAATGACTTGATGACACAAAGGCTTGGTGAAGGACCTTAAAAGTCTTAGGTATCACTAGCCAAAAACCCAACTAATCCGCTCAACTACAATACATATATACCGTGAATCCTCAAATATGCCTTCTGGGGGCCTATTATATTTTATGTATTGGAGGGAGACATATTTGAAGTGGGGCTTATACAAAAGGGTGCTTAAAAAATTATATGAAACACACCACTTAACAATTTTCAAAATTTCTTTCTTTTCATAATAAAAAAAGAATAATATAAATATAAAAGTTAGTCTATAATCTCTACAACTAACTTGGTAAAATAATTCCTTCCTACTGATTATAAAATGGCCAAAGGTGTATGGTACGCTATCAATTACAAAGTGGAATTTATAGCTCCAATACAAGGACACCATACAAAAGGAAATATGGTGCTTTAAGGTACGAGAACTGTTGTGCAATAAGTATGATTGTGAAAAGGCCATGCAATATGGCCATACTGCAAGTGGCATTTCTCGGTGAACATGAAAAAAGAGTAATTAGTCGGTCTTCTTCCAGTTAAGATTTCTCAACTGACAAACTATTTTCTCAATACTACCAATCCAAACACCATGATTACTGTTGTTACTGGGAAGAGAAAATGAGGAAATTGGTTTAGTTGTTCCAATCAAGTATACTGCAAACACAGTGAACCAAATTCATGCCCAGATATTGGTATTAAAACTGCTAGAAAAACAAAATCACCTGAAACTCAATATAGATGAGGAAGGCACTTTAAATAGACTGTATATTTTAATCAGTTATTCCTTTATTATTGCCAAATGCCTGAACTTTTTGCACTAACTCAAAGGAATGTCAATGGGAACCTGGGATGGTTAAAATCAACATGTTAGCAGTAAGGACATATTTGAAGGGATGTTTAGTAACAATTTGTAGTTGTAGGGTGGGGGACTATTTGGGCAAAGGCTTATTTAAGGAGGGGGTAATTCAAGGATTTACACTATATATGCACATATATATATAAGCATTACTGTGTCTGCTGAGATAAAAACATATATTCTTGTCTTCATGTAAACAGCTGCTTCATACTTAAAACTACAAGCTGCAATGTGTACTTTGCAATTTGCAATTTATGGATCCCCTATAAAATCTATGGATTCCTATGCCAATGATTTATGATTGATGATCATGCTTCTAAGTCGTCCATTGCCCCTTGATGGAAAACAAGCAAATACTGTCGCCTATCAAAGGAACAACATAGATTTATTCAAAAGAA
>JANTCA010053528.1:0-17659 GCA_024741275.1 Chironex yamaguchii
CAAACTAACCTTACTAGCCATCTTAAATTAAACCTACTGGGCATTGGAAACTGACACTACTGGCCATTGGAAACTGAAAGTACTGGGCATTGGAATCTGACACTATTGGCCATCGGAAACTGACACTACTTGCTATCGGAAACTGACATACTGGCCATGTGAAACTGAAAGCGCTAGGCGTTGGAAACTGACATTACTTGCCATCGGAAACTGACACTACTGGCCATTGGAAACTGACACTGCTGGCCATTGGAAACTGAGACTACTGGCCATGTTAAACTGAATACCGGGCATTGGAAACTGACACTACTGGCTATCGGAAACCGACACTACTGGCCATTGGAAACTGACACTACTGGCCATGTGAAACTGAAAGTACTGGGCATTGGAAGCTGACATTACCGGCCATCGGAAACTGACGTTACTGGCCATCGGAAACTGACACCACTGTGCATTGGAAATTGTCAGTAGTGGCCGTGTGAAACTAAAACAACTGGCCATCGGAAACTCACACTACTGGGCATTGGAAACTGACACTACTAGCCATCGGAAGCTGATTAAGTATTGTTTACAAACCTAGACAACGGCTCTCATCCATGACACTCAACCAGTTTACAGAATGGAGTATAAGTGTGTCAGTGTGCTTGTGTGTGCATGTGTGTGCCTGCGTGGGAAAGTTGACAAAGATTACGAGGGAAAAAAATGACATTTCATTTTGTTTATTCGTTACATCAAAGCTCAGCATAGTGACACTACGTTGTTCTTTTGAGAGCGTCCATCTCCCTTGTCAAAACGTGCTTTATCGGGTAGTCTCGTCTTGGTTTAAGTGGTAGCCTTGCATTCCTTGAGAAGCAGCCTGGCGTATGGGTTTGTAAACTGCATACTAAATACGTACAACCGAATTAACGGGAATCTCACGATAGTACAGATTTGCCCCATTGTCATGTGAAATTGGTAGGGAGTTTTAACTACTAATCCAAACGATCGACGAAGCCTTTCCTGTGCCAGATGACAATTATTGTTGATCAGATGATAACTGTTTCTTCCCATCATGTTTTGCATTCTGACTTTGGCTTGTTTGGGCGTAATTTGATGCCACCGTGGAACGTTTTGGCCTACAGAGGAAAGAACAGTAACAAAAATACAATTTCATTTCAAGAAATTCCAAAGTTTGTGGTTGCGTTACATTGGGTGAAGGTTATATCTGGTTTGACTGATATTTCAAGAACATTTTGAGTCTATAATTCACTCAACAAAACCTTAGAAGGTTGTCATATTTTTAGGACGGCAACCCTTAAGTTTGATGATAGGGTCCCTAATGACTGAAAAAAACCCCAGACAGCAACTGAAGAACGGACAGCAAACGGGAATGGTACGCTTCAAACTATCGTATGAATAATAATCACATGATATGTACACGTTACATTTTCAGAGCCCTCTGGTCATTTTTGGAGTTTTTAGTCATGTGAGTGCATGTATGACTTTCTCTTCTGTTGAGTTCCTTGGAAATTCCCAATGTAGATATTAAAGGTCACTGCTGTAAGCTTCGCAGTTCCTGAAGGCACATAGATACAAAGGAGTGGAATACAAATCCAATGCAAATACATGCTGCGTGAGAGCAAAGATGAAAATAACAAATAATGTAGCGAAAAAATGATAAAACAAAGGACGTAAATGAGGATGGATTACATTTCTATTTGATTTTATTGTAATTGTCACCCTTTTAAAATATAAATTAGAAGTTAGGCAGTATAATGTATGCTACGTCGTTTGGAGGAAGTATCAAATGTCAATTATCACTATTGCTTATTAGCCAATGCTCAGTGTTGAGACAATAAACTTTAAAATTTTACAACTTATTGAAAATATCACATAATAAGTTTAATAATTTTGTATACTGTGTTTAAGTTGAACCTTGCAGGAAACTTGAAAATTGGGCCCACACAAAGAATGCCTGCCTTAATGGAACTGATAATGATTGTGTCAAAACAGAAAACGATAGAGTTGTTCCGCTTAGTTAGGGATGATTCAAATTTACATAGTTGGATGCGCCAGGTAAAGCAGTTGATGTTACCGTGACATAAAACAATGAAAACAGAATGTAAGATAAGATAAGTAAAAGTCTGAAACAGAACTACAATGGTTTCCTGTAATAGAAATGTTTAACTTTCTTTGCTTGGTATTTTGTCAAATATCTGAGATTTGAAGCACTTATATATTTTTGTGACACATACTTGAAATAAGAAATTATTTTTCGTTTCCTTTAAACAAATTTTTTACATTAATTTAAACCGAGAACACACCTTTTATGTTTTCGTCTTCAAATCTAATCTAACTTGTGCTTGACCTTAAATAATGCAAAACTATTGGAATCTTAAATGATCGGTTATCATAATTACAAAAGTGAATCAATGTAAGGCAGATTTCGTTCCATGCAGTTTTGGTTCTTAATAATTATTAGCGGAAGTCATTATATTTATAATACTAAGAAGACAGAGGGACTAAGTGTCATTTGTTTCCCAAGGATTCAATTGTAAGCAGCAATAATTTTAGATTTAAAAAATATTATAAAGCCAAAAATACAATGTTTATTCCATGTTCGATTACGGTCGGCTTATAGGAGATATTTATTTAATCAAATATAGCCGTGCCAGACAGAGTTAGCTTCTTGTAGTAAACTGTTTATTCTAAGGACGATGCTGCATGTTTAGTCAGTTGGGAGTACAAAACTTCAAATGTTAGTAACAAGTTCTCTTCTGTTTTATATTTTGAAGAATGTCAGTCGCAAAAGGTTTTGTGTATGTTATAAGTGCAAGGTCAGATTTTCAGACGACATTATTTTATCTTTATGTGATACAAAATTGAAAAAGCTTTTGAGTGTGACTTGAACGCAAATTTCAAAACATTTGTTTATGCATCGTTTTGCTAGATATCGAGTAGACAGTATTTAAAGGTATTTACCCCAATATCGCCGGATCGTTGAATATTTATACCATCGTCCAGTGTAATCTAGAAAATGTATAGAATAGTACCCTCTCCATCTTGCAAGCCATCTCCACCCAACTATTCTATAATTAGCATTATACAGGTGCACAAGTCCGTCTGCCATATATTCCAGCACACATTGTACTCCATTAGACAGTCTTAAGATAAGACCGGAATGAGCCAGATCTCTAGTCCTGAAGAGAAATCGTAGTCCCAAAAGAGGCCTCCGATAGACATAGATGTGTACAATCTTAGCGTTGGTAGTTGCACACACTAGAGAGAAGACGAAAGTTAATTAGATTTCCTGTTTAGACTTGCAAAAAACCAGACCGCATAACACTATACTACACTACACTACATTACATTACGATACACTGCACTACGCTTAAGCTACAGTACAGTACAGTACATTACGCTACACTGCACTACGCTTAAGCTACACTACAGTACAGTACACTACATTACGCTACACTACGCTACGCTGCACCACAGTACATTACGCTACACTACACTACACTGCACCACAGTACATTACGCTACCCTTATACTACACTGCAGTACAGTACGCTACGCTACAATACAGTACACTAAGCTACGTTACGCTACACTACAGTACATTACACTACACTACACTACACTTCAGCACACCACACTACACTACAGTACTCTACACTGCACTACAATACAATGCACTACACTACACCTCTCTTCACTACACTAAACAAAACTGAACTGAAATAGACCGCAATACACCCCACGCTCCAGTATATTTACAATTCTTAACATTTGACCATAAGAACACATACTTCATCACACCACACCACGCAATAACACGCCATAAACTGCAGTATACAGCAGTAAACTACCACTCACTAAAATATACCTCTTCAAAATGCTACATACTAATAAATTATACATGGCTTGAAACTACACTACAATGCAATACGCTACACCACACCATACTACACCTCAGTGAATTGAATCCACTACACTACAACAAACTTTACTAAAGTGCAAGAAACTACTGTCTTGTGCACAATGCATGACGTTCTTCTGTTTGTACTGTAACAAAGATAGCTTTAGTCCTTGATTAGTGATGTCCTCTGCAAATCATAGGATTTAAGGTACAAGCATTTTTCGATAAATTCCCATGCTTATTCTTGATACAAAAGATGTCCTACCTCTTGTCTGTGTCGCATCATTTTCAACGTCTTCTGAGATATTCGTATTCAAATACGCCAATGAAAAACTCTCTTTAGATATCTATCATTTGATAAATAGTAATTTTAAAATTAGAAATATTTCTTAATGATATAAAGATGATTATTTAATCATCTGTACGCAAGGATTTTCAATTCCTCTTCATTTAATATTAGAGGATAGTCCATGTCACACTAGTTTAGTGTATTATTATGAGTTAACATGAAGGGTTATCCACCAATTTTCCAGGAATTTCAATGAACCTTTACCAACTACAGCAACTAATGTTACCTAAAGCGATTTAATGTATTCTAGCAACTTGTTTTTAACATTGGTTTACATGTTCTAGGTGTAAGGACTGAAAGTATCGATATGTTTGTTGACTGGTGTGCAGTGAACGAACAAAGATTCACGAATGCTTGCTTTAAAAACCACGTAAGGTGTCCATGGACACGACATGACATTACAAATATCAAGTAAAGTAGATCACTATTAATAAAAGATTTAAAAGCTCTGTTGTAAACTGTAAGGCGTACCCAGGAGCAAACTGCGGGAGTGATCACGTGCCTGTTATCGCTACGGTTTATGTGAAACTAAGGAAGGTTGATAAGAAGACGCAAGAATACGAAGCTAGATTCCAGTCAACTGCTCCAAAATACTCAGTTACAACAATAATACAGAGTGGGAGCACAGAACAAGTTTAGTCGGGGTTAGCAGTTGATGGAGAACAGAATAACACTTGACCGCTTTTCCATCAAGCCGTGACTGAAGCTCGAAGAGACGGTGTACCGAGGAAAACAAAGAATATGCTTGCACCGTTCAAGATCTGCTTTTCTCATGATCCTCTCGCTTTATGTGCTGAAAAGATAGGGAGATAGAATGCATCCTTGGCAAACTCCTTTCCCTCTACCAAGCCACTGCGTTTCCATACTCTGTGTGTACAGTTGCCTGCTGCCCATCATAAAGGTTTGAAACGAGGCTGATGAGGTGTTCTGGTATTCCTATGTCTCTCATGTTGATCCAAAGATCTACATGCCGCACACAGTCAAAGACCATCGAGTAATAGATGAAACACAGAAACAGGTTCCAATGACCTCTCTTGCTTTATTCATGATCCATCGTAAGTTGCATATTTCCAAAACTGACCTGTTCTCTTAAGATTTCTCTTTCTTTGTGTTGTTTTAGTCTCGTCTTTATGATTTTCAGCAGTACTTACTTGTATGTGATATTAGTTAGGTGATAAGGGTATTTGTGTATTCTCTTATATTGTCTTTCTTTCGCTTGCTCGTGTTCAGTACAAATGTAATAGAAATATTATTAGGTGCCTCCACACTTAGGGGTCAGGCCCCTATCAAGTGAGGTTGTTTGGAGGGCTTCACTTATCTTTTTAATTGATCTTTTGACAAAATCTTTACCTTGTGCAAAGTACCCAATTGCTCTTCCCTTTTCAATCTGCATTTTACAAGCTTCGTTGTATGTCCTATAATCTACATTTACCAATCCCTGGTGTTCGAGTACATATCATGAAGTACCATGGCGGTGAATCCCATTTTTATTAACACCCTCAACATCATGAAGAGCGCAGGCATGACCAGCATCGAAGCAACCTTGCTCAAAACACCTCGGCAGTCGGCAATAGCACATGCATGACTCCCCAAAATGGTGTTGTACAGTGAACTGACGTCTGGGCAGAGGTTCATCGGTGCCCTACATCGAGTATGTAAAATAATTGCTTTAATAAATTTCTGCTGTTTATACTTAGTCACAATGCACTCTGATGCACCTGTGCATGATTTCTGCTTATCCAATTTTCGATCACTGATTTTCTGGACTAAGCGCACAGATTGGAATTCACCCACAATTTAGACCATGAATGGTATGGGCTTATTTAAAAAGCTTCAAAAATTAATATATGACGTTTTTCTTAGTCATATCCCCTTGCAATTTGGTTAAGTTTACATTTTTACATACCTTAGTTTCTAGATCTAACGCACAAGTTATGGTAGGCAACGATATTTTTTTAAAGAATGGCACACTGGGTTAAATTTTGAAAATACGGCACAGAAGTGTAATGGAATCCACTACTCATTAGTCCTGAAATTGGAGTCTTTGATTCTTACAAGTTAATGTGTTCCATGCATCTTCAATGTATAATCCAGAAAAATATATGTTAAAGCCCGTTTAGGTACATGGATGGGATAGAGTAGACATTTTAAAACAAAAAAGCTAACCTTTTGAGTCTGATTATATCCCTTACTCAAACAGGAACCTCTTCCTAAAACAAAGCAAATGAGTTAATAATGTGTGTGGGAAGCAGGACTAAATCATTAATCAATTCAATTCTCTAAAGCAGAATGCTACCTTTCGCTAAACGCATCATATAACCAGTCTTGAAAGTGTAAGCTTAACTCTTCGTGCTTAACTGATTATTGATGCACAGGTCATAGACATAAAAAAATCTTTTAAATTTTTTTAAGGAGCCTGCAAGATCTCGAAACGAGAAGTAGATAAACTTGCCGACGACAATGAACATCTCGTTCCTATAAAGCGAACATCATGGAAGATATTAGTCGCTTAAATTGTGAAAGGTATTGACATTATAAGCAGGTATCAAAATATAATACAGCTGTATTGGAACAGCTGTGACCACCCAGGAGGTACTCGTTTGTAAAGGAAAGAAAGCAATATGTAAGAAACCTCTCTAGCTATCCCATACCTCTTCGCCGGCATTTTTACTGCCAGTTTTACGGGGATGGAAAACTAGACCTGGTATAAATGACCACATTTCGATTTATGTTCTTTTGTAATTATGTTTCATTATTATTATTAGAAGATCAATATTAAAAGAAGTCTCAATAATTATGTCAGGAGTTACAAATCACATAAGGTAACAACATAATATGAACTCACCAATATACAAGAGGATGACGCAGAAAAGACACATAAACTCGTTTGTGTTGCTTTTCGCTAACAGTTTACTGAACTTGACCTCCTTAGTGTACTACAGATTACTAGAAAGGTAAGATTATAGTCCAGTGGTCCCCAAACGTTTGTGTGCCAAGGACCGGTTTCAAAGTTTAAGAACTTTTTGAGGACCGATGCATGGAAAAGTGGCAGATTCACAAATTAAAACTGAAACATCGGGTCTCTAAGTCGTTATATTTGAACTAGTTTAGGTTGTTACAAAAGCCAGATTTAAGCCGAAACGGAAACGAGACCGATAATAAGAGAAAAAAAAAATGCTCTCATCCCACGGCCTGGTAGCAATTTCTCTACGGCCCATTGCTAGTCTGCGGCCCGTGGTTGGGGACCCCTGTTATAGTCTGAAGCGTCGAACAGCTGCACGAATTTTGTATATGTGCACTGAACACCAAAGCAGTCTTGTGCAATGCATTTTAGTCAAACATGGTGTTGTGTAATGTAGCGTGGCGTAGTGTTATGTCGTATATTGCTGTTTGGAGAAGTGTAGTGTAGTGCGGTTTAGTGTTGTGTAGTGTTGTGCACTGTAATGTAGTGGAGTGAAATGGAGAAGAGAGGAGTAGATTTTATTGTACTGTGTTTTACTACAATGTAGGCAAATAAAAGGGAACGTAATGTAGTGATACGGAGTGCAATATACTCTACTGTAGTGTAAGGGATTACAGCATTAAGTATGTACTGTTGCATCTCCTGGCTCTTACACGCCCAAACTTGATAAAAGCTACTTTCTACATACGCTATCTCCAATACATCCACAGCATGGACTGCTTTGCCTATATATTTCGAATGATTGATGGCCGTGTGGCCAAGGATCTCGACAGTGAAGAACTTCTTTAATAGAAACATCCGGCTGGCAGACCCCAATCCCCTTAGAAAGCAAAACCTTGAGACAATGTAAACATCTGGACATTCATTTCGCTGTAGAATGAACAACTAAAAATTTTATAACTGAATAACAAACAATTTTGAATGAACTCACAACACTATCAACAAACACTAACCATGGAATACTCTTACTTGTTTAACTTGATGTTAATCACACTATGCAGATTATTAAGGTTTAATGACAGAAAGTGGCTTAATTTTACTACCCATTACTTGTCTTTGTTTGTAAACATCATATAATTAGTTCCTTGCAGTTCAAAAATGATAATTCCACAAAACGCAAGCGCGAACACCAACATTGCTTATGATAGAATTGATCAACTTTCTTCTATTCCATTCGCTTCATACTACGCAGAGTTGAATTGTATTAGACTCAAAACGAATCACTCAAATACATCAATTTCAAGTTAAAAATCTTACCTAGATAAAATGTAGCCAAAAGTATAAAGTAAATCTCTTTCATGGTGATCCACGCAAGATCTTACGAAGTAGGAATTGTAATGTCCAAAAGAGAAATGAGTGATAAGGTACTATCTTATTGGAAACTATATAGTGCATACGTTATTCAAATATCTCAACACAACAAAAATCGTTTTACTAGTTTTTATCTCTTTATGCTTTCAATTTTGTGGAATTTGTTCAGCTGTTGACAACACCCTTGGCATTGTTAGAGCCAACGGTAATAGCTTCGGCAATTTTGTTAAAAGATCATCGTAAAATTGCGAGATGGTTTTCCTACAACTAACAACTTCCCTTGCACACTAATGTTGGGCGTAATAAGAACGTTAAATTTGACCTCATACAACTTCCTCGTTTACATTGAAAAGTATTAGGTTGGGATTGCTTAGTCAAAAAGAACAGGGCGTTAACCCCCAAGGGTTAGGCCTCGTCGCGCCAGGCATTTATCTTCTTACCTGGAAAAACTTCCATCGTCCCTGTGCTAACTGTCTTTAGTCCTTGTACAATTAGATACTGAAACCAAGTGACAACAAAGGCATAGGCGATTTGAAATGCAGCACACAGATTATGAAAGGCAACGATATAGTTTTCAACTTATGTAATCAAACGCAAAGAAAAAGTTACAATTTTGTGCTAAGGTACTACCAATGCACGTACCATATCATTAATATGATGATATGATCATTATTTTGGTAAAGGAGGTTATGTGATCATCGGGGTTAGTTTGATAGCTGGTTCCTTAGTTTCGTAGTTTTCAAATGTCTGCACGCATCGTTCTGAATTTAGGGTTATGTTGGTAGCCTGACATGCTCCAGTTGATGCATTCTTGGGAACTATCCAATTCAAATCCTGGATTCTGCCCGACTTTTCCGGTAATGATACCTCAAAAAACTACGTCTAGCGAGAATGTCCTCGTAGGGATAACCCAGTTACCATGGCTACTATTAGAACAGTCCATATTTGGTATTGATATATCTTCATGACAATGCAACTAGCCTAGAAATCACCGTGGGGACAACCCCTGTAAAACATGTTGCCTATTACCCTGGGTCATTTGAATATTCATATTGACTTTGTGAGTTTACACTCTTGGAGAACGTCTAATTAGTATTTTGTCTTCATTTTCAAGGAATATAAAGATCAACCGATCACGGGAAGGAGACATGCTGACAAAGGATACAGAGAGTGCATGATGTCTCATATTAGTAAGTACCAACTCAGCGTATTTATTCGTAGTTCTATAGTAAGTTTCTAGATAAAGAATAAAGAAAAAACACAGTAATCAACTTCTATAGATTTATTCTACAGCAAATGAACGTGATAACTTTGAATAAGTGAGAATCGAAAAAGCACGTAGCGTCAGTTTCGTGTTTCTGTCACCGGTAAAACGTACTAATGTTTCAATGTAGGCTTGGAGAGTAGCGGGTTCTATATAGGTTCGCCGGTTGGTTACAAAAATACGAAAGAGCGTGAGCTAGAAACGGCATAATGTTTCTGATTCTTGATGTCTTGACAAATCTTAGCATATTTTGAGGAGCAGCTTAGCGTATGGATTTCTGAATCGAAGACGAAACAAATGAATTTTGATGAACCGAATATTGATTATCTTGCAGATCTGATGTAGTGTCATGTGAAGTTTATATGGTCTTCTGACTACTAATCCCAAAGATCGGCGTATGCGTTCCTGTGCAAGATGACAATTATTTTTGATTAGATGATAATTATTCCTTCCCATAAATCTTTGCATTCTGGCTTTGGCTTGCTTGGGGGAGATTTGACGCCACCAGGGTACTGCTTGCCCTAGAACGAAAAGAAAACATTAATACTCTGATCTATACATCTATAATTACTTGTTTATCTTACTTTCCTTGTGTCTTGGCTACAATCTTTCTTCTTTCCTATATTTTCTTCTATATATACATCTTTCCAAATTTCTTTTCATCTTTCCATTTTTCTTTCCACCTTTCCATTTTTCTTTCCATTTTTCCATTTTTCTTTACATCTTTCAATTTTCCTTTCTACCTTGCAACTTTTCTTTCTGTCTTTCAATTTTTCTTTCCGTCTTTCAATTTTTCTTTCCGTCTTTCAATTTTTCTTTCCGTCTTTCCATTTTTCTTTCCGTCTTTCCATTTTTCTTTCCGTATTTCCCATTTTTCTTCTGCTCTACTCTAACCTGCTCTGCTCTGCTCCACTAATCTAACCTAACATACTGTACTCTACTCTGCTCTGTTCTACTCTACTCCACTTTACTCTACTCTGCTCCACTCTGCTCTACTCTACTTTTCTCTTCTCTAATCTAATCTAGTCCAATCTACTCTAATGTAAGTAGGTATCTTTAACTGTTGGTTGCTGACAGGAGTTACCTGAATATTGTCGTGTAGTTGCAAATTTATACCATTCTCCTGTGTAATCTCGAAAATGAATAGAATAGAATCCTCTCCATCTTGCAAGCCATCTCCAACCAACTATTTTATAATGAGCATTGTACAAATGAACACGCCCGTCTCCCAAGTATTCCAGCACACATTGTACACCGGTAGACAGTCTTAGAATTAGACCAGAATGAGCGAGGTCGTGAATTCTGAAGAAGAATTTTATGTCTGCAAGTGGTCTCCGATAGACATAAACGTGCACAATCTTTGCATTTGTAGTTGTACATCCTAGAGAATAAGGAAAGTTAATCAAGGGGCGTTGTTGCAAATATCTATGACTGTGAGAGTTCTCATCCCTAAGGATTGTCTAACATGAATTGAGAAACGCAGTTTTAGTCATCAAATAAGGGACCTTACAGCACTCATGACGACAGTTGCAGACAACTTGCGAATGAAAATTGCCTGTAATTTGGACGTATTCATAAATATTCACATATAAGGATGTAATGACGAGACAATGTATTTGAGCCTTTGTTACAACAGTTAAAGTACTAATATAAAGCATTATGGAATAACAAATTTTGGCACTATTTTGAAGACATCGAAAGTACCCAAGGTCGATTGTCAAGTTCTATTTTGCTATCCCATTACAACTTTAACAATAAAACTACTTTGGAAAAATTAAGGTGCAGAATTAAATTCAATTGCAAACATGAAGACAGAGCTGTCTCGTTTACCTCGGTAAGTCCTTGGTCTACGTCGTCGCGGGATGATTCGTCTAACGACACGAACAAGCCGACGCCAAAATGCACGAGGAGATTTCTTCTGTAGCTCTTCTAGTTGAGACAATAAAGTACAAAGAAAGAGATAAATCAGTGTAATACCCCGATTTATTCATAAGAATGTTAGGTATAATTATGCAGCCAAAATATCCTTCTGTAACTCGAACAGAAGAAATCATTTTGCTCTCGATTATATTTACTTTAAAATGTTGATAGCCAAATATATTTAATAGTGGAAACATGAACGGAGACTGGTATACTGAAGATGCACACAAGGTGATTTTTGCAAGTTATATTGAATTTAATATAACAGGAAAGACAAATGACTTTTCTCAGTTCAACTCGAACGTCCAACTACTTCAAAACGGCAATAGTTGCAAGTGTTATTTTGCAAAACCTTTTGATCCCGGTACAAAGCTATCGTCTTTCAACGGAAACTTTGTAAGAACTATGACGTTTTTTGAAACTCTTTTCCGTACTATATATAGCTTATATGATTTGCACGGAGATATCGACATTGCTAACTACATTGTCCTTGCTAATATGTTGTTTCGTTGGTCAAGTTCATTCTTTTCTCCAAGCCTCATTTTATGCAGATCTGTAGTTATGGTACAAGTATTATAATATTGATAAAGTCCCTCGTTGGCTTCTAAAGCCTGTGCATACTTAAGCTTTTTCTATTCGATCAAATGTTTAGGCAAAAGGCATCTTGAAATTAAATTGTTCGTGAAAAATGTACTTTATTTAATTATATGCCTTACGTTGATGCAACAAGAAAATCGAAACAACAAGTGAAAGCCCCTAGGCATTAATTCAAATTAATACTCTAATTCACGCAATGTATACAGTACATAAATTCAAAAGTGCTTCTGCGAGCAGCCTACTACGAGGCAAACTCAAAATCGAAATTTGATCACTAATTTTCAACTTGGTGCAAAATATGTTGTTCTTGAAAAGTAAAAATAAATAGAATAAATAAAATCAAAGAATGATGCTCCTGAGCTAATTCAAACACACAATGTTGGTAATAATCAATAATAATAACGAACATTTTGTCTAACATAACGTATTCCTTAGATAACTAAGCGTCAGGCAAATATAAGTCAGGTTGTTTACATTTTTAGAAAGAAATATCCCTTACTTGTCTCTTCAGCCCTGTTATATTCAGTGTCATTTTCAATGTCATCTTCAACGTCATCTTCAACGTCATCTTCAACGTTATTTGAATCAAATTGATGAAACTCGTTTGGTGCAAATTCCACTATGGGATCCTATTATGAGATGAACCACATTACACTATCTTATTATGAGGAGTATTGCTGGACTTCCTAATAAGGGAAGACTCCAAAGTCGATTTGGTATACAAAAACGTCCCCTGGAAGTTTCTCCAAGACATCCAGCCTCTCCCGAGCACTATACACGGGATTATCTTATAGAAGTCGATGCCTGCCAAAATTATATTACTTTGACGTAAATAAACAATTTGAGCTTTACAAGCAACAAATCGTACCTACATTCATTGAGCGGACAACGCCTAGGCCTTTATTTTGTTCACGGGAACAATAAAGAATCAAACCATTGAAATTTTGCAACTCTTTACAAGTATACTATACTTTATTAACATAAGCTATGCAAAACCATTCTAGGTTGTAATTTACGTGCTTTTTGGTTTATTGCATAACGTTTTACTGACACAGTGTGCATTCCCATCGGCATTTCTCTAAAATGGCAGGTTCCTTTCATGAACCTTAAATTGGTTTTCACGTTATACTACAGTTGCCTACGCAACACAATGCCAGCATACTACAGGACGATGCCCATATTGCTCTAAAACACTCATACGACGAACTGCAAACCACTACATGGCATTGAACTACACAGCAGAGCACAATAGTACACTACATTACTATACAATCCACTCCACTACAGTAGGGTAGAGAACATTATACTACACTACGTTGCACTACGCTTCCCTGTACTTTATTGCACTATGTCACATTACACTACACTGTACAGAACCTTGTTACATTGCATTAAACTGCATTGCATTGCATTACATTTGACTACATTGCATTTCATTGCATTGCATTACATTGCATTACAATACTTTAAACTCTACAACACTAAGCAGTACTACATAACGCTACACTAAACAACAATAAACCAATTTAGATTACACTAAACTACAGTGCAGTAGACTACAAAACGCTACATTTCCTTTTTTTCAGTGTTTGTTGATGTTTCTGGGTAGAAAGATTTGTCTTGTACGAAACAAGTAATACGTCATACTGTCAAGTAGATTACCAAATCCCATTTACCTTATTGTCACTTGCGACCTTTCTTTTTGTATGTAAAAGGTACCCAATGTATAATTGGCAAAACATACTGAAAGTATATAATACTGTTACATTATCATGACACTGGACAGTTGGAAATAACTAACCTTGACTTCAGTCAGTTTACTGTCATCTCCCAAGCAAAGGACGTTTGCTGAAATGAAGCAAAACACCTTACCAGTTAATGCCACAAACGGAACTTCATTGTGACTTCATCACATGTTTAGAAAATAAAATGTACCTCGTATGTCAGCAGGTTGATTCTAACAGTAATTCTTCATCTATTCAACTACGAAGGTACTTGATCTGCTCATAATTATAATTGCGCGTCTATTTATTACTCATTACCATCCTATAAAAGTCTATCTAGAGCTCGTCAACTATAAGGACAGAATGTCAAAGAATCTTTTGACCATCCCCACTCAGGGTATTGTAACTCGGATATCAGCTAATCACGAATTGATTACAACACAATTTACTGTGTATTGAGGTAGCCATCACCTATTCCGAAGACTTTGGCTCTCAACATGTATGGAATGAAAGTCAGTTTACTGAAGATGGAGCTTGCTTACCGGTTGGGTACCACGATTTACACCCGTAAGTGCTGGGTGCTAATCAGGGAAGCATTTTATACAATTTTAAATGCCTTTGGCATCACGGTCGTTGATGTATTTAGGGGAGAAATTTATACAATGCCTTACTCACGAAAAGTGTGAAGCCCTCGTCATTTCCTTTTTGATCTGTACAAAGGACGTCTAATGTATTGCATTCCAAGTTGTTTGCAATAAGTTGAACGTGCATTGCAATGTTCTACCATGGACGTAGCCATCAGCATATGTCTACAGCTCTATTTTGGTGCTAATTTGACCAAAACACTCTTTATATGAATTATTATTGACCAACGGTGTCTACTTGTTTGTTAAATGCGCAGAGCAGTAAAGCAGACTCACAGTTGAAAAAAGCAAAACAAACGCAAGAGAATTAAAACGAGTCAAGGAAAAAACGTCGTGTGAAAACTAGTGATAGAAAAGAAAAATTGAAAGAAAGAGAAAGGATAACAAGAAGAATGTGCACTGCCGAAACTGTGAGAGATCGCTTTCTTCTTGCTCATGCACAATATAAGTGAAAAATAGTTCCGCTTCATAACAATAAGGCAGTGGGCGAGACAGCTCCAAAAGGTCACTTAAAGACAATAGTTGTACTTAAAGAAAACAAAGATACATAATGGTAGCTGTTGTTTGATGAGACTAATAACGTAGAATTTTATTTTCTCCTCTGTACACTTCAATAACTTACATTCATGGAAATCTGCTTATGCCAACCCCTCTGAATATCTTCTTCTACGTGGTTGTATCACATGTTGCAACATGCGAAATTGTGTAGGAACATTGGTCAAGAGACCAGGGTTCGACGCCCCGGTGACCATAATCATACCCTTACTTCTGTTCTTAAGACAAGACCATTCTGTTGACTTCTATATGGAATTAGGCACATCACTGCCATAGTCAAACTTGTACACTGCCTCTATGGACCAATAACACTAAATAAGGTCCCTAGAAAGTAAGTAAAGGTAGACAAGGTACTTCAGCTTTCGTCCTAACCTAGATAACAGCCTTAAGTAGACAAATCACTATTACAGCTCTACTAATGTGTTACGGATTGACTTCAAGAGGACAGAGTTCGGCTATTACATGCTGCTACGCTTGAATCAGCATTTTGAACTAGGACACTCAGTGCTGGTGCTGAGACCATATCCGCGTTGATTAGGGTTCCCTGAGAAGCGCACTGATAACACAGTAATAAAACATTGTGAACCTGGAGCTATGTGCAACAATTTAGAAATGAAGAACTAAAACTTACCACAAAGGAAAATGCTCACAAGGATGAGTGTTTTCATGGTGACATAGATGTCTTTGCCTTGAGCGATTTAGATAGGAAATATATGGTCAGGAGTGATGCTAAAGCACTTATTTTTATATTCTAAGTAAATCTGCGTAAACAAAAAGGAATCTAATAGAATTTGTCGTTTATACAAATACGAACAATACCTTCTCTTTTCAAGTCTCATAATAGTTTATAATGGTGCATGAACGCTGAATATCAATAAAGTATTTGAGAAAAGGATTAAAGAATAATAGCAAATGATGTAGCAGCCAATCTACACCTGACAGAAGGACAACTTATTTGCCTTCATTTACTAGAAAAATATGTCCTCGAACATACATAATTATATTTTCCAAATGGGATGCAGAAAACACAAAAGTGTTTTGCAAAATCTTTGACCACAGTCTCGTCTTCTTTTGTCCAAGTAATGATTTGGGAGAGGAAGAAGGGAAACTCTAGACAAAAGTCATAGAAGATTAATGACGCATGCATGGGAGGGTACTTGTGAAAGTAATAAAAGAATGCTCGTTAGCAATAGAAATTCCTTTAATACATCCTTTTTTCTCCCAGTAATAGACGACCATGTTGTTCCAAGGCAAACAGCTTTTCTTAGAGGTTGATCGAAGAGCAAATGAGCTATTGATGTCCGAGCACACACTTTTTTCTCTCGTGTGAAAATTTGGTAATGGGATTATTGCTTTAGATGTCAGGTGAGCTGCCATAAGTGTCACATGATGAAATCAGTAGACGGTTTAAACCAAATACATATTATGGAAGCAACCCAAAATATACTAGTCAAAATATCCAAAATAGGTCAACAATTGGTGAGATGATGGTATACGATAAACACAAATTACATAAAAGTATTATTGTAGTGAAATTGGAGCCAAACAACACAAAATATTGGTTAAATTCTTAGAAGAAAACTTTTTCTACCTAGAACCTATGTAAAAACAAATTCTAGCAAGTAAGAGACGTGACGCTACGACGGTTTCGTAAACGCTGGGCAGTTGGTCCTCAAACGATATGTCTAAGTTCATTTGCAATGCATATGACTAACGCATATCATATGATTTATTGTAACTTGTAGGGATAATAATATCCTCAACTAAACTTTCAGATTGGCGTTCATGAGAAGGGTGGACTCGCCTATGCGAGATCATATGTTTACTGAATCATCGGAGAACATGACTGATTTGTTGCCCCAAACTTCTGGTTCAAATATTGCTCAAATATACGTCAAAATATACGTTTGTAAACAACTACCAAAATATGACGATCTTATGAGGTGTAATTTGTGTCACACAATGAAGTACAGTCTTTATTCGTTATATCAGAGATGCCAGCGTGGTTTTCCTCTGATGCTGTCTTGCCACTGAAACCTTCTTAGGAGAATATATGTAGAAGGAGACCTCCTTTCTCAGAAATAACATCAAGAACTTTTGCATATGAGTGGTGAAAGACCGAAGTACCTTGCTGCCCATCTTTACGGACTCCTAGACTTTTCTAGCCACAGTTCGGTGTGAGAATTTTACTGTTGGAGAGAAATGAAATATTAGAGATTGCTTATAATAAGCTATATTTTTTATTCTTTTCACGGTAGAGTTGATCTGGCCAACAAATATCCAAAGGTTTACTTATTATTATTATTATTATAATTATTATTATTATTATTATTATTATTATTATTATTATTATTATTATTATCGTATGCCTTCGAATTTGCCCAACCACGTTGCTGCATCAGGCTCTAAGTTGTGGAGAGAACGTAGTCCTC
>JANTCA010053539.1:0-17656 GCA_024741275.1 Chironex yamaguchii
GGCGGGATCCGAACCCGCGACCTTCTGCTTACCGGGCAGATGCTCTGACAACTGAGCTACCGGGACATTGTTTCTCAAAGGTGAATTTGAGGTCATGTTATGATGACTGCGTCACTACAGATTGATTATAGCTCCGACACCGTTTGATGAGGATTACTTTCATACACTGATAACAATACTGAACAATTTTACAGGACGTTTATATTGCCAAAAATCGTCAATGGTTGATACAGTAAAATCAGGCATGCAAGAAAGTAGTTTTATGGATTTAGCCTGTAATGATTCTTTGTGACAAGGCACATTTTACCACCATTCCTCGGAATCCTGAACAAACTAAAGCCAGTTTTAATTTTTTTGCTTCACATTTGGCGTAAAACGAACTTTCCCGTTCAGTGGTAAGTTTCCAAAACCTGTGGAAAGATTCTTTTTTGGACGACTTTTACTAGAGCAACCAATATAACAAGCAGGCATGACTGTCATGTTTCGAAGTTCCATGTTCTGCTTCCTTTTCACATTAACAGAAACATTGCATCATAAGTTACGAGAAGCATGTATCGAGACGTAACTGAAAAATTTGTCTCACATCGCTACTCTGTTCGTAGGAAAAACCAAGTTTAAATGCAAAATGTAGAAATTTTTTAAAACTGTACCTGAACTTTCTTCCGGGTTTGCCTTTTGACAGGCGAGACTTCACCATCACTGAAGCTACCAATGTCCTCTTCGTCTGAACTTCCAAATTCGAATGTTTTCTTTCTAGCAGCAGCCGGTTTTTTAAGCAGTGACTTTTTCGATCCTTTTTGAGAAAAATACAAGTTCGCATAAAAAAACTGCGTGCATTTCCGAAAATGATCACTTTTCAAAAAGTTCACAAATGCAGTCATCTTTACATCTGTTTCTCGGCATTTAAAAAGCTTCAAATTTCGACGAGTGATACTGATACCTTCTCAAAGTACAAAAGTTATCCTTACATAAGTAGGAAGTACCTATCAGTTTATAAATGGCCATCTTGATACTGTAAATGCATGAAGAGGAAACATCCACACAGACAGGATAATTCCTAACCAAATGTATATAAGATCGAAATTTGCCAACCAGGCAACAAGAAGTGAAGTATGTGAACGGACTAGGGCAATTATAAATGTGGTTCTTGTATATACCTGCTTTCTGTGCCAACCTTTCTGCTAAACTCAGCGGTTCTTGTGATGGTTTCTCTTCATTTTCCTTTTCCAGGGCTGGTTTGTCGTCAGTGGGAACTTTAACCTCTTTTTTCTTTGGTGCCTTTTTGCTTTCTCCAGCTTGCTTTTTAACTTTTCCTTTGCTAGTCAATTTTGTTTGACGCTTGCCATCACCAACTCGTGAAAACAATTTCTCACTTTCTTCGTCCATTTCAGTTTCTAACTGTTGAACTCTCTACAATAGAAAAGAGACCCGATAATAAGACACCATGACATAAATTAGCACTGATTGATAGTCAAAGCATTCCTGGTTTGACAAATGAGTCAAAAACAGATGATGAGTAAAATAGCAGCAGTTATTCAGTCAAAAAGTTCACATCTTTAACATTTTCACCAAAGCAGATAAACTACAAATAAGGTTAACCACACCCGCTGTATCGACAAATTCAAATTTTCAGAGGTAATGCATCACATAGGAGGAACAGGAGGAAAAAGAACTTTGCAGCTAACTCAAACTAATTCAGCAAATTGCGATTTGAAAGTGTTGAACCACCCAAGGAACGCAACTATCTCTTTTATAGAGGATGACAATGCTTAGTACTCTGAAAAGCTCACACCAGACTGTTTAAATTAAAAGGTTATAAATACCAAATAACGTTATCAACAAAAGTTTGTCATGGACAAGACGTCAGCTTTTTTATTGATTTTTCTTACGTCTAGTTCCTCTGAAAATGCATCAAGATCTTCCATCCACAAGTCCTCCGGTGTCTTCATCTTCAGGCGCTCTAACTCTTCTCTCTAAAAACGTTAAAGGGGCAAAACGAAGCGCTTTGCAATAACATCTGTTCAAATCGGTCGATAACCACCCGAAATCACAAATGGCAAATGGTGACGATTGCAACAGCATACACGCAGCATCATACTATACTAACAGCGTCCAATGTTCAAGGTTCAGTACAAAAATGTTTTAAATCTCAAAGCTCGCTAGATCAAAGCAAAGTCTGCAAGGTTTGCAGTTTGATATAAAGTACTTCTCGAGTTCACCTATCTTATTCCTAAATCCTATACGGATAAATACATACTGTATTTACATTCACAAAAGGTCATCCAAAAGATTCTTTGTACTACCAACCGGGCCTGCACTCTAACGAGTTTGGTACCTTGGCGATATACGCAAACAAAAATGTATACGGTTATTTCATGGGCAGTTTGGGATCCGAGTTGACAGGAAATGGCACCTGAAAGGAAAGAAAGCAAAAAATACCTCTGGTCGTCTTAAACGGAACCAAACAAGAAACTCTACTAACAAACCAGATCACCGCTTTTATTTAATGCTCCTACAATAAACACTGTTTTGTTTCAACACTGGCCATACTGCCTACACTTTACAAGTTCATTTACCTTTGCATCGCGCTGAGCAAGTAGATCTTCCTTCTTCTCCTTGGACAAGGACAGAAGACTCATGCTTAAGAGGTAACCGAAGTCGGGTCCAGCTTCCACACTACTAACCGAGCTACCTGTCTCACTTTCACCATCATCAGCTTCTCGACGGTTCTCGGCTTTCCATGTCTTCACTGGATCTGAAGGATAACCTCTTTCAACAAGGCTCATCACCACATCCCTCTTTGGCCTGTTCTCTGTAATTAAGCACAAACGAAATAGCGAAAAACAATAAGTCTTTATCTAAGATCCATCAAGTCCCAGTGAGATAATAAGGAAGCACATCTCCCTGTATTTCAAGGTAACCTATGGCTAAGGCAAAGAAGAGGTATCAGATGTTGTGTACTGAATTCAATATTTTGTTAAGAACTCCCCTAGTTCCTGCTGAGGCTGTAACATCTGAAGATTGTGTATGATACCTGAAGAAGTAACGAGGGGAAGGGTTAATATACCTGACGAGTCAAATAAGGCTTTCAATTACCAGTGTTAACTTAACCACTTTGAACATAACTGCAATCCTGTTTATTACAGGCATCACGATAAATCAGGTTGAAAGAGTTTTCATTTCTTGTTCTTACTGTCCTGCTGTGTTTTAAAAAATTATTTACCGCAAGGCGGCCACAAGCTATTGTTTGAAATGTTTTCGGCCTCGTTGTTTGCCAGAGAAAAATTGATGTTACACACTTCTGACACCATAGGCAAAAATTACAAATGCAAAAGAACAAATTCTTCATACACGATAGATTGCAAAGAAAAGTATTGGAACCAATGACCCAGACCCCTAAAAGCAACGTCTGTATCCAAAATCAGTTGTATTGTGGATGCATTTCCCATTTGGACTTACCAATAACCACAGTTCCTTCAATCTTCTCCAAAATAAATCGCGCTTGATTGTCAAGTTTTAATGACTCAGCTTCAAGAAATCCTTCGTAATATGCCTTCTGCTCGCGGTATTTCTCAAGACGAACTTCAAAGAACTCCTTCATGATTTCATCTGCGGATTCATACTTTTTAAGACAGCCATAACGGTCATGAAGAACCTGTTGTGGTAGAGGAAATGTCATCGAACTGTTAAATATATTTTAGAAAACGTATATTCTTTGGGTTAAACTACTACAAATCATCACATCCATGTAAAGTGATCTTATCACATATGCTGTACAAGAAAAAAAAACACAACAACACAATGCAATAGAGTTAAAATCGTTTACTGGGATTTTCTCTTGAGTTCTTTGTAAATGCTCAAACCATTTTGCTATGCTAAATTGCAGAAATCGCCGCATCCCACTATTGACAACTTTAACAGGACAACTGACAACACACCCACCTCAGCATGCCTGCAAAACGTAGTAAAGTTTTAATCGTATTATCTTCTTTAACTGGCCAAGTATCATTCCCAAATAGTATATCATGTAAACAAGCTTGATAGAATTTTAGCTTCTAACGGAAAACGCCTGCTTATAATCAAAGGCAACGACGACTACTCTAACTAACTCCATCTACTGACAATCTCGCGTATGGCACCTCTCTCTCTTGTTCTTTTTGAGTCTGCATTACACATTGATTTTTGCGTATCTCAAGCCACATTGTGCTCAAACTCTGCTATTCTTCTTCAACAAAACCAAAGCACATTTATGGTGACAGTAAAACAAGTCACCTTGACTAAACTAATTCATGAGTATCGACTGACTAAGTATGATTTTCAAAACTTAATGTTCCTATTTTCCATGGAACTTTATCTGAATGGCACTTTCATCCAAAGCTATTCAAAACTCATACCATTGATGAATTATTCAAAGTCACTTCCAGTTTAAATTTCTTAGCAAGTCCTTCCTCTTCTGCCTTTGCCATCTCTTCCTCCGACGTAAGGGTGACAATAAAATGGACAGTTTTGTCGGAGCTGTAGTCTCTAGTTGCCCTAAAAATAACAATAACATTGTTTGCTGTTTGAAAATGCAATTAGAAAGCCTCATCTGCATTACGAGACAGAAAATGGAGCAGAAAATACTCTACATGAACTACGAGTGTACAATTTTACATTATCGAGAGATAAATGTGACGGGATAAGACTTCTTCTTGACCCATTTTTATGTAATAGCTATGGCTACATCACACATTGTAAAACAAGTATAATTGGCCATCATGTGCTCTTCAATCATGCTCATATGTGAAAAATTGTGGGAAGAATATACTTACGCAATAACGGGCTTGACTTTAACGCTGCCGTTTTCAAAGACATCAAGCACGGACTCTTTGTAAGGTGATGTCCAAGTCTTAACAGGAAGCTCAGTGATTTCAAATGTTTTCTCATCGACCACGTTGCAATTACCAGTAACAACGAATTTTTGGGTGTCAACCTGCTCAATAGTACCTTTGAAGCCTTTAAAGAACGGCATCTAATAAGGGCAACAAATACGATATTGATAAAGGGATATACTATTAAAAAACTTGAAATTATTGTGAGATATTATGAAGCAAAAATGTTATAAGTCAAAGTACACTTCGGGTCTAAACAAACAATTCATAATACGGCAACACACATCAGTAAGTAAAACTTGGAAGCAAAAGATGGGTCTTTGTAAGCATTTGATTAAAAAATCAATAGAAAGGTAGTCCAATAAAAGATAAAAAATTTAAACATTTAATTTTGACTCTTAATCAATTCTGTATGTCCATTGAAGGCTACGTTTAATAAAGAAACTGACTTTCAGATAGCAATAAATCAAAATCCTCCTCCCAAAACGAATCAAAAGAACAGAGCTAAATATATACTCAACAATGCCATACCATTGGCTCTGGTTGCTCTCCTGCTATAAGCCGCTTCAGGTTTGCCACAATTTGTCTGGGGCAGTGATTGAAAACAAGAGAACGGTAACCCGTTCCAATACCATCAGCGCCGTTGACCAAAACCATTGGAATGATAGGGCAATACCACTCTGGTTCAATTTTTTGATTGTCTTCGGAGAGGTAGTTCAATAAGACGTCATCTTTGGCGGGAAAGATAAACCGTGCCAAAGGACTTAGCATGGTGAAAATATACCTCGGACTGGCTGCATCTTTGCCTCCGTGAATTCTACTTCCAAAAGCTCCAATGGGCTGAAGCAGGTTAATGTTGTTCGATCCAACAAAATTCTGCGCTAGATTGATAATTGTTCCCAAAAGCGAATTCTGATAAGGAAAAACAGCAACAATACACCAATATCCATTAGATATGAACATCTCAGTGAAAACCAGTTCATAGTTTCATGCAGATGACGATTGTTTACAGCATACTCTAAATCAGACGATAAATGATTTTTAATCTATCTTATTTACTGGACACTTCTTATCTTAAATAGCTTTGATGAGCGAGAATTGCATGAATAATCTACCGGGGCAGGCGTTCAAAACAGGTATGCTTTGTGGTACGAGGTACGAGTTTTAATCGAGCGATGATAAGCAAATCTATGTGGGCGGGACCATGACATTTCAAAAGACACATCATAAGAGCGTGGACAGATTTTATAAGTGTTTGTTTAACAGTACATATCTACCATAAGGTCTATAAAGACTTTCCTCAGTCTACATTAGTAGCTGTCGGCATCTGCTGAATCAAAGTGCATTTTCCCACTAGACAATACCTTTCCATACATGTAAAAAGGGACAAATAACTGCCTCCACCTGCCCCATGTTTCTGACGCCCCTGACGATAACACTGCATGAATAAACGTAGTGGCATTACCTCACCATGGTGATATGCAGAAAGCTCAGCAACGGAACCAGCAAGCTGAGCCACTTTCACTTCTTTCTTATCATTCCGCTTGAAGCAAGTAAAGAGCACTTTGCGCTGCCCTGGTTTTAAGCCTGTAAAGGGAAAATGAACAAGTCTTACTTTATCAACTTAAATCCAGGAAAATAATAATTACCAAGTATATGATCAGTGATACAAAAGTAAATTACATTGCAATATCTGTTAATATACTTAAAAGAAAAATGTAATAAATATCTGCTTTTGATCTGCTATCATCTACAGTGAAGTGATTCAAAAAGTTTATAAGTAACGCGATAGTCGAAACAAGCAGATGAATCCTACTTTTTCCAACACAGAAAATCCGCAAATGTCGCAATGTGAATTTCGGTGTAATTCTCGAAAACTTCCCCCAGTCTAAGCCAACCATCCATCAAGTAGCCATTTTTGCCTTTTATCTTTCTTTCTTTCTTTCTTCTCTTTAATTCAACTATCAATCCTCAAGTCAAACAGTCACAAACTATTCAAGATGTATCAAGAAACGTACCATCAACTAATGAAGGGATAGACCTTTCATTGTCAGCATTAGAAAAGAGGATAAGCTCTTTGTTGACGAAGTCTGTGTAAGTTACATCCCTCGTGTCCTTATGATACAAGTAAATTTCAGGCATTCCAAGTGCCCTACGCCGTCTCCGTTCTTCCATACCACGAGTTAGCCAATCTTTCCTTGACTGAATATGCTTCTTACTAAAAGCCTGGGACATGAACCAACAAAACTTATGCATAAGACAATTTGTTTGAAGTGTCAAAAGATTAGCATCTACACAACAAACAGAAACAAAACCTACTAAACATGTAAACAAACAGGAAAAAATACTGTTAAATAAACTTACAAATTTGACAGCCGTAGAGACAGGTTTATTATGCAATGTTTTGGATTGATTGTGCATGTGAAGACAAGGTTTACATAAGACAAGATCGTAAAGTAGAATTCCATATATTCTGTGCATCCTATGGTGCATTTTTAAAACAAGGAAGCAGTTTCATTAATGCTGACATACACGGCCTTTTATTAGGACCGTTTTCACCTAAAGGATGACAAAAAAGGATGGTATTAGACTGTTTACACCGTTCTTTAATAATTGTCCCCTTTCCTTTTCATGCGTTTTGTCGAGCTCTGTCATTGGCCAGAGAAGTCATCCTGACTTGTTCTACTTCCAAACAAGATGTCATGAGTTAATATGGAGACATTAAACCTTTCCTTTTTCTCTGCAAAGTTTGAAAGGGAAGTGATGGGGGATGGTCCTTTTCCCCAACATACACGATCGGTTTTTTCATCCTATAGGTGAAAACGGACCTTACAAAGGAACCGTGTAATTCAACCTTCGTCTTTAGTACGAACTAATCCTGACTGACAGCTGAGATAACTGTACCACTAAACTAAGGATTTCAAGTGTGCCCAAATACCATGTGGACTCCACTTTGTACTACCACAGTATATGCCTGAAATGGAAGTTGACTGGCAACGAAAACATTTTGTCTCTTGGTTTCTGAGACAAGAGTTCTGGCCATGAACGGTCTAATTTTAATATACTAAAGATATTTTATTGCTTTAGAATGTTTTTCTGCTTTGTCATGATTGAGACATACAAAAGCAGTTATTTAACAATTCAAATGCAAAGAGATGGAAATAAATAAATTTATGTGAAAATACTTAAGACAACAAATAATCCTTACCATTTCAATGGCTTGGTCACATGACGTACCGACATGTGAAAAACCAATGCGATGTCTTGCCATGCCTTTAAAGTATTCCTTAGCCTCGTCACTCGTGCTTGTACCAAGACCCTTATAGTACTTTACTTTCCACGTGTGATGATTCGGGGTCTCTCGTTTCCACTCCTCAAATTCTGGCAAACTGAAAAACGAGAATTTCTCTTTGCCTTTGCTCACCTAAGATATAAAATGTGCATACATTGTTATGATTTAATCTGGAAAGATTAAAAAAAGAACTACGCAATATATTTTTTCGCAAAATCCAGCGGGAACCAGTTTGAATACATGACATTGAAGTGGTCATAAGGGTGGTAGGGGTAGGTTTTCAACACAAGGATGAGACAAAAGGGTCCATCAAATGAATCATTAAAGGATAAAGGAGTGATCTTACAATTCCTCTTTTTCCAGTTAAATATACATTACACTGTTGACATGTAAAAATCAGTCGTTCTATTCAACCAACAGCAGTTGCATTAAACACAATTCCCGGTATAGCAAGACAAACATAACTATATTATCCATCTACGGCGCTATTTTTGCCAGCGTCTGTCTGTTTGTCTTAATATTTATGTTTGCTAGCAAAATAACTAAAAAGGTTGTGAATGTATTGTATTCAAATCTTATAGGATACTGGCTGACTCAAGCCAATTCTTTTTGTTTGACGGTCTGGATCAAATCCTTGGTTCTGGATCATTTCGATATTTTGGGTAATATCTCTTGATTAAACCACATCTAGTGAGGAAATCCAGGTGAAAACCCACTTAATATAACGCCAATCAGCACAGCTTATCTGAATATAAAAAACCCTGGAAATCATTTGGCTTGGAGCAGGATTGCACTCTCTGAGTGCTTCGAGATAATCATGGTGTTTCCATAAAATCAAGGAGCAAACTACATTAAAAATAAACACTTTTTGCCAGCTAAAAATTTTAATTATATATAATAATCACGGTGGCACAGGATTCCAAATATTTTTTTTCTCGCCACTATCCAATTTAGGCAAATTTGACACAAAACATGTGCACTCCTTGAACAGGTAAAGCAAATTTGACATGTAAAACTACAAATCCCACTATCTAAACTAAAGCCAAATAAACACCAGACGTGACACAGATACAGCTATGGTTCAACACATTTGCATCAAAATCAACACAAAACGAAGCCCTAGATCAAATGGGTTAGAGTTGATAGAGTTGAATTAAAAAAATGTACAGCCTACAAAGTGCTTGAGCCAGATGTATAATGAAAGCGGGTATGACTTGCTCTTTTCATCAGATCATATCGAGAACTTGCATGAGTTGATATTCTTGTTCTCGCATAAAAAGGAATTCATAAATCTATGGGTCTGAAATGATTTGCACCAAAGCATTACAACACATCAGATTTTCCAACAAATAAATGTTACTTAGAACAAATATCTGTTCCCTTTTGTAAGCTTACTGTTCTTGAGCTTTACTAACTTATTTCTTTTTGAGAACATTTGAAAGGTATTTTACTAAAAGAAACCTTTCACTTGATTGGTTGTGCTCAAATGTAATGTAAAAAAAAAATTAAAAAATGACAATTTAATTATATAATATTTAATTAAATTACAATAATAAATGTCCACATGATGACTGGCAATACCACCAGCATGTCATGTTTCTATTGCCCTGTTTATTTATTCATTTCTTATTGTAAGCTAAACAAATTTCCCCTCTTGTAAACACATACCTTTACAATGGGTGTGATAAACTCTTCAAGAAAATTGCTTCGTAACAAGTGTGGCCAATTAGCATGAATAAAATTGATAACCAGTCCTTTAATATGCGAACCATCCTGATCTTGATCAGTCATGATCATGACTTTACCGTACCGCAAAGTTTTCCTCTCCTCCTCTGTCATGTACTTCTTCTTGAAATTCAATCCAAGAATCTGGAGAAGGTTAGTGATTTCAGCATTTTCTGCAATCTAAAACACAACAAATTATAAGGTAAACAAATATCCCGCATTAGAAGGATACAAGAATAAATCCTAAAAAGCACCTTGCGCCCTCGCTGTGACCATTAATATAAGATTGTATGCGCAACAACACAAAAGCACAAGAGCATAAGAGGACTTGAATTATCATTTGTCTTAGCCACCACAGCTTATTAAACTCGTATATTTATCCAAATATATACTTATATATAATATATAATATATATATATACTAGACAGTTTCTGTATCAAAATCACAAATGAAGACTATTAAAACAACAACTTCAGAGAGAAAGGATGATTAAATTTTTCATTGCAAAGACATTATCCTGAGTTTATGGACTAAAACTGGTTGAGACATAACTGCCCCTTTTGAAAATCTAGAAGCGTAAAATTTGACTCGACATTCTTACAGGTTTAGCCATTTCAAATGTTTGATAATCTGTGAAATCAAAGCTACACAAAACTTATGTTTCAGAAAACACAAGGACAATATTTAATGAATCGATTTCTCTATTGCAATTTTCCGAGTTCAAACTGCATTAGAACATCAATTGGCCATCCATTTAAATATTACACCCTTCAAACCAGCATTCTCAACTTTCACAGACACACATGCACACACACACATGCAATCACACCTGAGTAAACACAGTACACAAACTATTTAGTTGGAAGGTAATGAAATGAATGCGACAGCTAATAAATGCAGCTAAACAACTGTACTACCTGCTTTGAAGGAGCATCCCTCACATTAAGTAACTTTCCCCTTAATGGGAATACTCCATAGCGGTCTCTTCCAATCACACCCAAACCACTTATAGCCAGTGTTTTGGCTGAGTCCCCTTCTGTTAGAATTAATGTGCACTGGGATGAACTCTTGCTTCCTGCCTCGTTGGCATCATCCAGTTTAGGAATTTTAACCTTGCTTCTTTTGTTTGCACTACACTTTTGATTCATTTTTTCTTGTGACTTAAATTTAACCCAACTCATGATACTGTCCATGACACCACAGCCTTGAACCTGTCAAGGAAAACATTACATAAAGCTTTCTTAAAGCAGCTTGACACTAACCAGTGGTGGACACTTTACTTATTATTTGGGGGTGGGAGGGAGGACTTCAGCTGGGGTGAACTGTCAAGAAAGACATACCACAGCCATACTCTTAAAACAATTATTAGAACTATCGACTTCAAGCTTCTCTCAGTAAACAAAGATAAATCTCTTGATTCACCCAGCAAAAGAAAAGAGCTGTTTCTTTCTCTTAGCTTGAACAAGTATACTACATGAACATGAATATTGTACTCCAGTGAACAAATTATTTCACCATTTCACAGTTAAGCATTGGTTCGGTTGATGTTCTCAAATACTCTAATGTATAACTTTTGATGCATAAGTATTACTTTCTTTGTTCTAAAGAATATAGGAATGTTTGTAGAAAGCAAAAAACAACGACTTATGAAGCTATAGCAGCTTTTGTCAAACTGGATTGTAAACTTTTGATCTGAAATTATTGGGAGTTCAACTACCCCTATCATTCCCCAGTGTTCAGAACTGGCATAAATGCATAGCATGGAAGGAAAGAAAAATATTCAATATTGACAGTCTTATCCTTATCGTTGCTAAATGACATCGCAGTACAGAATGACCTTTCCAAATCAGTCTAATGGTATTAATACATATGTGAAAGGAATGATTGGAACATAAATACACCATGGAATGGTTGTGGTTTAAATCCATAAAGAAACCAGAAAATAGTAGATAAACTTGACAAAGGTGGTTGACAGACATGGAATCAAAAGGTACAGCAGCATTACAACTTAGAGTATGGTGAGATTGATTTAATAAGTTATAGGGCAAATAGTGCCTACTTTACAATCATAATAGAAACTATTGCCTTGCAAAAATATGATTAACTCATCAAGAATAATGGAACATTTTTTTCTCTGTAGACCATGGTAAACATCACAATGGCATTGAGAAGCCATATGGAAATATACTGCAATAGATGAGTTCATTGTTCATAAATTGTGCATTCCATTTTCATCTAATAAAAGACCAATCACTTTGCAACAAACATGGCACAAAACATGCGCCATCGAAAAACATGATGGCTTATAAAACAAGCAAACAGAAAAAAAACTAATGTACCATTTTGATGAATTTTTCATTAACTTCACAAGTTGATCCAAAAGCTTTAGCTCTAAGTGTCATATTTTCCTTGGTCTGTGAATCAAATGTTGGATTTTCTATCAGACAGTTTACAAAAATCCAAATATGGTTACGAATCTGGAATGGTCTCACTTTCATTTCCTTGCTGGCTTTTCTCTGGACAGCAGTTATCATCTTTTCGACAATTTGGTCTACAATGTAATTAACATGTGTTCCTCCCTATAACAAAATAATAGATTATCAATTTAAACCATTATATGGCATAGATTAAGCACCTTTTGACTAATATCAAATACCACAATACCACTTTCAAGCATTCACTGCCACACTCCCACTTTCTCCAAAATATTTTTTTCAATTACAGTTCTAGTATGCATGCTATTTACAATATTAACCTTCATCAAATAATACCAAACTTTACTTTAAATGAGAAAAATCCATATCCTATTTAACGCTTGACATGGGTTTCAACTGTGCGTAGTTGATAGTATGCAAGCTTGCAGACACGTGCTCAAAGTGCCTAATAAGCATAATAAATACTATCTTCAAAGAGAATGCTACCCATAGAATGTGACAACTGTAATTCTGGCAAAAAACTGGAAAATGTTTCCCGAAATGGGAACTTTGACTTAAACCAACAACAGATTGCCAAATGATTCATTGCTAATTCTTCTCTGGTTGGTAAGGTAGGGATGAACCTTCACATCTAATAAACAATCTGAATATGTTGTAAATAATATCACTATCACTACAATAAAAGGAAGTGCAATAATATTTATCATTATACACTCTGACCAAAACCCTACCCTCTATTGTCCAACAAGTCAACACTTTATTCACAATGATATGATATTATCATACCTTAGTGGTAGCAATGCTGTTCACAAAACTGGATTGTTGAAAACCAGTCCTGCTCACTGTAACACAGACTTCCCATCTTGGGCTGAAAATTTCATGAATAATCTTTGGTTTGGCACCATCCTCATCATCATCAATAGCCATTTTTGATGCACCTTTCATATACAGCTCTACATATTCTCTGAAATTCTTGATCTAGTTAAAACATTACAAACACTATGACTAACAACATAAAAAGATAAAAAATACTTCAAGAACATGTTGCCAGCTTTATTGTAGTTAATGACCATGTAGAGAGAGAGCTGTTGGCATGATGCAACAATTTTTCCATAAATATACTGATGAAGAGAAAAAGCAGCAGAGACTGCTGACAGTGGGCAGAGTAAGGTCCACCATGAAAAAGTCGGGCAGCAATTCCAGCTCCATGAGCAAGAAGAGGATGGGGATAGTCCCTGGAAAACCTTTAGTCTTAAATGAAGAAACAATGTTTGTATTTAGTCCTATATATCTATGTATTTTCAGAATCATGATATATGTTCATTTAAAACTGAGACTAAAGTTGGGCTAATTTTCTTGTTTAAAGAGCAATTTTCAAAAAATCAATGTCTAAATAGGTGAGAATTTTAACAAAGGATGGCATGATAGTGTTATCTACACAACATTTTGAAAATATTTGAAAAACAACCTTTTTTAATTTGATATTTAGGTCCAACTGAACAATTAGGAAAAAGAATTGGGCCGATTTGATGCAATTAAAAATTCCCTCAGTCATTGAAAATGACTTTTTTTCAGCAAAAAAGTAGATGTTTGCTTTGAAGGATTTGTAAATCTTATCCTTTGGAGCTCAAATTTTATCTCAGTGAGTTTTTAGCACCAGTGATCCTACTTGAGGGGGTTGTTTACTTGCGATAATGGAAAATAAGAGAAAATAAATATCCCTTCAAACTACCAGCTATGTATAACAATCAATATGATTATGACATATAAATGGGTCAGTTAGATTCACCTCCCAATAACAGAGAATAGAAACTCATTGAAATCAACATCACTATAGCTATGGTAAAATTCCTTACCACAAATCAGAAATAACATTTTTATGAAACAAACCATACATGTTAAGAAATAGTCATATTTTGGCAACGATGCATAAAACTGTAGAACAGACGGTATATGTCTTATAACAAAGTGTTCCATCTGATTGGCCAACTAGAAGAATTAAATATAAGTTTATAAAACACAAATTTAAATTTGGAAATGTGTCAAATAGTAGCAAAGCTATGTTGTCAAAATGCACAAATAAAATATTTCTAACCAGTCTGGTTTAAAATGGAAAGAAGTGACAAAAAAGAGTGCATTTGCCTCCAAATGCCAGACAAACACAGAATATGACAAAAATCTGTCACATACATTGATTCTTGTACCATTCAAGAAAACAGCAACTCCTTTACTAGTCCCAGCAATGTCATAAGCTCGACGTTTTAGAAGTGATACAATGTCATCATCTAATTTCTCCATATGGAATTTTTCTAAGTCTGGTGTGTAACTAATCTTAGTATAGTCTTTGCCACCAAACTCAACAATGTTGGGATCTTCTGCTTTTGTCATGTTCTTTTGCCACACCTGAAACATGAAAAAAACCAATTAAAACATTTTGACCAGTTCACTACCAGACTACAAGTCACCCATAGGAAGAAATACCATTTTATTTGGTGGAAAACTTTTAGTTGCAGACTGCATCTATGAAACTGGTATGACATAAACCAAGTACTCAGAGGGATCTTTGGATTCAGAGCAAATAAAACCAAGATTAAAATGACCATGGTGACCCTATGTGCTTTATATTCTTTACTATATTGTACTGCCCAAGAAAACAGTACATACAGTGCACTTGTAATATTAAATACAGCCATGTGTGGAAATTTGCATGCCTTGGGCTGCTCAAAAATTGTAGTAAGCACTACAACTTTTAGACATTGGAAAATGTGTGTAATCACATGCGCATGCCCTGGTAAACACCTGCAACTTTCCATGTATGCAGAAAATCACACTTAATTTATTCAAAATGGAATTTGTTGATATATGCCACCACATACCAGCACACACACTGTTGGTTTAGGTATGTAATAGCTAGTATTCCTGTCATAAACTTTCAACAAAAGCCCTAATTACAAATAAAGAGGAAGAAGCAGAAATGTTCAGTTGCATTCACTATACTTGCTAAACAAATGTTAATCCATCCAATTTTAAAGTCTTTGACACATATCTTGTTTAGCCAGTTACCTTTGTTCATTATCCAGTTCTTTTTATCCTTTTGGACATGCAGATTTGTCCATCCATTCATTTAAATATTTCATCTGTCTGTGTTCATCTAGATGCAATGGCTGATCACATTTCACAATGCATGGAGGTGTGCATATGTGATTGCATAATTGGATTATCAAACAATATACATACATAATGGATTTACTGGTGGGAAGCTTCCATGAATTAATTATATTCTTCAAGTCTTAATGTCTCAACTTTTAATCAACAAATTAACAATCTATTTTCTTAATTTAATTTAATTAATTACTCTGGCATGACTGATAAGATACTTCAACATCTGGCAAAGGAAAAAGGAAATCAATCAATAAAATAGTGAACAAACCTGCTTAAATTTTTTCCCATATTCATTACATGTTGTTTCCACAGTGAACTTCTTGCTGAATATGTTACACAATTTGGCACCATATCCATTTCTGCCACCAGTCACTTTCTTTTGAGTATCGTCATAATTACTCGATGTCAACAAATGACCAAATATCAGTGTGGGAACATACATATTTTGCTCTTTGTGAACTTCAATTGGAATCCCTTTGCCATTATTCCAAACACTGATGAAGTTTTTTTCTCTAAATGTGTTTAAGAAAAATACGTAAGAATGTAAACACTGTATACAAAAGAACATCCCAATGGACGAAGAATAAAAATATCATTTTCCGATCTACTAGCCCAGATGAGGTGCATGATTTGTCAATCATCTGATAAAAACTACAAGGAGAAGCCTATTACTGCTGTCAAAAAGATTGTTTATAATAAATTCTATTGCACTAATGATGAGAGTACTGTTTTGCAATTCATCCTGCATCTATTTAAGGACTCTGACATTACCAATGGCCAACCAACTCTAATAGCAATAATAAGCATGAACAATATAATACGTTCTAAGCAACAAACACTCATATTTCTTAATTCTAATGGAAATAAAATAGCTACAGAGCAAATTATGTGTGTAGTACATATTTGATAATACTTTCATACCGCTAAAATCCACTACAGAACTTAAGACAACAACAATAGGACACATGTATATCAAACTAGCAATTTCAGAGACAATAAATACCGAATAACACAACACACTAAATAACAAGAAAGTCAATCATATCAAGAATAAAAAAATTCCAGTACGAGTCACTACATTAATATTGCCCAGTTCTTAACTAAAACTATCAGTGTATTAATATTAAGGTGTTACAGAAGTTAAAAATTTTAACTTTACTTCAAATCTCATTGTTTTATATCTGCTTTACTTACTGGTCAATGACAATCTTTATCGTATTCATTTCTTTATCTCTTTGTTTATTATCTGCAGCATTCACTATAAAATAACAGCCAAAAAGGTAATGGAAAACTGAATATGATAAGTCAAAAAAGCAATACAGCCAAAACTTTTCCGAACAAAATCTTGGGCAAAAGTGCAGGTGACAAGATTGAAGCCAAAATTCTTGTTCTGCTAACAAAAGCAAGCATGCAACTGAAGATGATAAGTCAAAATAAAAAAATACAGCCAAAACATTTTTCAACAAATTCCTAGGGCAAGAAAACGGATAGTTGAAGAGTCCTCCAGAAGAAGCCACTAAAAGCACTTTTCCTTTGTCTTCCTACATGACATCAAACAGAGAACTGGTTGGCAATTCGAATAATATCATCTTGTTGAGTGAGTCTTCACTCTATGAATTTGAAAGTGCCAAGCAGTAGAACTTCATCAACCACTGATGTCAGTATTGATAAGGATAACAATGGATCTTCAGTGACTGCTCTTTCCAAACTAAAACAATCAACACAGAAAGCATGATTGCTGGCTGTCATTCAAGATCCCAAACAAATCTTGCATGTAGAAATGCAAAAATTCCAAACGGTTTCATTGTCATTAAAACCACTGACTTACCCAAAATCTCATCAAAAATCTTGTAAAAACCAGGAACCAAGGTAATCTGTTTCTGTACAATACACGTCTTTCCATCTGATTCATCAAGAACCCACATATTCTGCTGCTCTGGCTCAACTGATCCAATGTAGGCATCTGGGCGGAGCAAGATGTGCTCTAACTGTGACTTTTTCTGATAAATTCTTTCCACTGATAATCTTTTCTTCTTCTTTTTCGGTGACCCATCCTGTTGTCTGTTAACATTCATATCCACTGACTAAAATAAAATAAAACTCAATCAGTATTTTGTCTTCGGAATAGCTGACATAAATTGCAGTCAATCAATTAATCATATACTGTATA
>JANTCA010053550.1:0-17656 GCA_024741275.1 Chironex yamaguchii
AGGTTGTTAGCCTGCTGCTCAACCCCCAGGCTTGGAGGGCCAGGGTTTTCTGTCGGGGTTTTCCTTCCCTTAGATCATGTTGGTCCACGGCACCTAAAGTGCAACCTCCCATCTGCCACCCGGGAGACGCACCTCTATGCTGTGTGATCCCAGCATGAGGGATTCCAAGACTACCAGTATGTTAAAACTTAGCAGTGATTTTTCAAATAACGGATGCAATTGCATACACTGATCCTAACATGGGCCACAGTAAAGGTAGGTATGATTATCCATGTAACAACATATCTTAAAAACGTAGCCTCTACCACATGGTATCTGTATGAATTAACAAGTCTTTTAAAGTGAAAAGATGTTATTTAAAAATGCTATAAATTTATCAACACTATGGAATATTTTTAAAATAGTCACAGGTTGGAAAGGAATATGATCACCTAACATAAAATAAGAATCCTCTGACTATTATTAGCATTAGGGGGCAAGTATCTGTACAGATGCAACACAAGAATGCCTGGACTATGTACATTTATAAATATTGAAGAGCAGTTCCCATGCAGTGTTTGACAGATATGGAAATTCTCCCTTGTAACTTGGGTTTTATGAGAGCTAACTGGTGCACAAATACAAATCAACTGTTTGTTACCACTTGCAATCGGGATTTTGTATAATGATTGTATGTACCGCAGAGAAAACATATGACAAAAATACTAACATCAACATCAATGACCAGTATATGCATAAATATGTTACCTATTGCTTTTGCATCTTCTGGAGACCTCAAATAAAAGACATTTTGCAGATTGCTTCCAGGTATTGATAAAAGGCGAGGCCTAGGAAGACAAAATGAGACCAATTGTTGTAAAAATAGTGTACACAAACATTAAAAAAAGTTCTTAACCTTTCTGTCTTGTACGTAGAGAAAACCTTTTCTGTTCATGTAATAAAAAATCATACAAAGAAAACTTAACATTATTTTAGGAAAACACCTGACTCTCTAATACAGTTAAGTTAAGCAAAAACTAAACATGCAATATTTTAGCACTGTTCAGACTAGTCGCCTGCAATTACAATGAGTACCTTAATTATATCACAAAAATTACACTAATAACACATCACATTTAAATCAAATTCAATAGGTGAGAATGGCTTGCTTACTTTCCTCCTGATGCCAACAGCACCTTGTTAAAAGAAATGCTTGATCCATCTTTAAAATGACAACACCTAGCACCAATATCTAGCTTTATTGCCTGGTGTTAAGATAAGAAAAGACAGAAACATAAAGCAAAGTCTGGGGTAATATGTGAAAGTTTTTGAATTATAGAAAAAACTAGCTTTCAAATTTTTGCTTGATTTGTTGAATGAAACATTATCTTTACATGATGTAGGAACAGAAAAATGGTAGAGTGGATCTTCATCCTCTGTAACACAGCAGAACACATGAATGAGTGAAAGCAACAATGTATTCATACTTTGAAGGTTTTGAGAAAGTCTTTTCGAACCCTTGAGAAAGTCACGAGGATGGTACAGATCCCATACAAGGACTATGAATGAACAATAAAGGACAAAGGAAAGCAGACACAAAATCAAAACCAGAGTGAAACAAGAATGCGTATCTGGTTTTCTATTCTCATGTATGGCTCATTGTATGCTGATGTGCTGTTGTTGTCTTGGGTTGATGTGGCTAACTGCATGTTATGAAGCATTATTTGTTGTTATGAAGCATCATTGGTCGTTCCTCGCTTTAGTATGTATGGATTTTGCCTTGTTGTGGCTTGTTGCTCGTTACTGTGGGCCTTTGTGGGTCATTATAGGTCATAATTTAAGTGTCCACAAATTAAACCACAGGTATTCCAAGTTTCACTATAGTTAAATTTGTGTTATTAAAACACATTGTCACTTAAACTAAGCAATATAGATTCAATTCAGCTAATAGGAGTAACCCAATTGTAAACCAATTTATTTGCAGAGTTGAATGTAGATGCCCTTAATATCAGAACTTATCACATAACTCTCAAAAAAGAATATTAATTATGAATGCCAAAGTAATGAAATCACTAATAATAATGATAAATCACAAAGCATGCAAACAGCATGAGTGGGATCTTGCTTGATTTGAAAGTAATAATTTCTTAGGCCATTATACAGAAATACTCCAATACCTCTTTCCCAACCAGGACCTCAATTCCATGCTCTTTAAGAAAGTCATGTGTCCTTAGATAGAGTTTGTCTGGTTGTATTCCTAAAGCCTAAGAAAAGAATTCCAACAGACATTAAATACTGAGGTCAAAAACAATTACAAAACAATCATCATGTTAGTTAATGACATTTTATATTGTTTGTATTGTTTTGTCAGAGCATTCGCATTTTTTTCCTTCAGCTTATAATATATGCTCTTTAATAACTTACTTCTTATTTTTTGTCATGTTTTAATTGTAAAAACTAAGAGTTACTTAACGGCTTGGAAAATTTCCAATCCACTGTGTGGTGAAAGTGGGTCCTGATGCTTAGATAACAATATGAAAACAAAAAGATAAGATCAACTGTGTTTTCTTGATGCTGAGATGTTTGAAGAATTATCTATTAGCAAATAATGATAAATCATTGTGTACTTCTAACACCAAAACTTTCCTTGCAACAATAGTATTCTCATAAAAAATTTGCATCTTAGTTACAAAGCAAGAATGCTACAAAGATCAGTTATGGGTCTAAGAAGGGTAATGACTGAAGCTAAAGCATAACAGTAGGGTATACATAATATATAATATAGTATAAGTAGTACAATAAAGTATTTATGATTAAAAGCCTTTCCTAATTCCCAAAATGTTAAAAGTTACACAATATCTTCTTTCATACTGTGTGTGATTAACTAGAGGTATTCGGGTAGAATGTTCTATAAATACCTTGCTTAGCTTTGGTCTGTCATAAGGCAAGTGTTTCTCCTTGGTGGCAATCACTACTCTTCCTACAGGGATAAATCATAATGACAATGATAATTAATTAGACGTAAACAAAGGAACAAAAATTGACTCAAAACCCTATACGATATTAGCTCACAGTTTGTTCAATACAATTTAACCTGCATAGTATCAACAATGTACTCAGTGTATATATCATTCACTTAGAAATAAAAATCAGGCTAAATAAAGCATCCACGTATTTTTCCATCCAATACAACAGCAGAAATATATAAGCTACTAGTATTACACTATCTGATAAAAAGCAATTTTATGAAACACAGAACATAGAACATAGAATACAGAACTCTATCCTTGTTCACATAACACAAATGTCAAGACTAATATTACCCAATTGGATCCTCCATGAAAATTGATACTTGACAACATGTATGGACTCATTATCATATCATTACTCAGAGTCTGGTATCAAACTACTTGAATAGCAAAATCTGGAAAATAAAATCTGCAAAAGTAATGGCCTAGAAGTGCAGATGAAATAACAGCTTATCACCATAACTGAAAAACTCTGACCTAAAATTATAAATCATAACTTTTCACTCATTACTTTACCAAGTCATTACTATTTTTCTGACACTACCTGTCAGGCTACATTTTCAGGACTTCAATTGTAAATGAATCATGATAAAAACATTGGAATGGCTTAGTACAGCTCTAGATTCATATCAATATAAGATTGCTATCTTCTGTTATTAAAGTTTATGACTAAAAACTGGCGAATGATGAATGAATAAAATTCTATATATCGGAAAACTGCATGAAACCCACCAAAAATTACGTTTCAAGATTTTGCTGTTATGAGGACAGAACAAAATAGGTACTTCTTTCTGTCAGTTCTTGACACTACTACAAGAAAAACTTTATGACCTATTTTTTGCCACAAAAGAAGTTTTAGTGAAAACACCTATCCCCTCATAGTATGGCAAAGCCAACATGTTAACAATTTCTCGTGCAGAGGACAAAAATAACAGTGAGAAATTTCAAAGAGCTAGTGACTACAGGCAATAAAGAATCAGGAATAACAAGGAGGATTTGACAGGTTAATGAAATGCAAGACTGTCCTCTTTACACACAATACTCCTTGGATGTTTCCTGTCAAATAAGTGGCTAATTCTTCCTTCTTTTCTTCAAAATGCATATTTCATTTATTATGTTATACTTAATACAGATTTTTGCAAGGACAAACATTTAGTTTGTATATCTATCTTTCCAACATTGGATTTCTTAGTTTGATTTTAAACTCTGGCGTAGTTTCCTTCAACATTAACTTTTATTGAGCTACTAGTTATATGTGATTCAAAATGAAATACCTTGAAATCCCTCTTGCCTAAGGGTTTCTGCACAGACAATGGATGCCCCACCTTGAAAGATGAAAAGATTTCTTGTTAATTGTCAATAATTCCTGTATTTTAAGTAGCCAAACCTATTAGTTTCTTGTTGAACACAATTGCATACTAATATGGAGCAAAGAAAACCATTTCACTTTTACTGAAGCCATTGTGGGTATGTTCCATTCTTGACAAGTATGTACATCTATGTATTTTTTCAGCAGACACAACACAATATATAACTCATGCGTGGAGCACTACTACAAAAGCTGCATCCAAAGGATCCAACATGGGGATGGTACATCGCTTTGATTATTGCCTTTTGAGGGTTGGCAGTTTAAGCCTGGTTAACTCCTTCTCAATTCAGTCATTACATTGACAGTCTAACCACAAGTTTATATATAAGAAAATATATGATATCTGATATAATGTAATGTAATAAAATATAATAACATAAACATAACAATATAATATATAGTTAACTAACCTCCACCAATCATGAGATATGTTTCTCTGGCATTTGGCACTGGAGAGCACATTGTCTTCACCCGTTTAGGTGTTTTGAGTTCCTAAATTTGAATAAGCCAAGGGATCCATAAAAAACCATGTTGTCATGATTACCGGTAAATTGTCTCAATTTTCTTGCTTCTGTACTCTCAAAGTGAAATTTCACAATAATCTGAAACTTACACACCAACCTGTAAACAACTTAATTATGAATAATTTACCTACATATTTTAGGAGGTAAACAATTTTAGACCCTTCATAGATATATGTTATGTTCATGTCATCTGTAAAGTCATGGCATCTTATTGAGATGTACCTCGTAAAATGTCTACTAGATAATGACAGTGACCTGCCTATGTTTACATAATATCTTGTTTGTAAACTATTTTACCAGATATTATGTTATACTTACACTTGTTCAAATTTTCCTAATGACCCTTACAATACAAAAACCTCTACACAGTTATCCTTTTTTATAAAATAAAAGGTTTTTCAACAACAATATATTGATAAAATATCCAATATATTTCTCAAATGACACTACGGATAGTATTGTATACTTTATTGAGACTACTGGCAAATAGTGAAAATCAATCACCTCCTCTGTGGCACAGACAAAGACATCCCCATTCCGTATTTCCACCTAAAAACAGACAGAAAAAGCTGTTTAATTCTTTCCAGAAATAAATTTACAGTCATGTTTAAATTCAAAAATAGATAGTTTATGTTGCTTTCTCTCTGCTACATCCTCTGTTTAATAATTAGGGCAAAATAGCTTCTTAATGGTACAAAAAAATTGTTTTAAGTAAAATAATGCCCTGAAAAGCTTTTCCGCAAGCAGGGATTGAGAATTTGAACAATAAAACTGAAACAAACTTAGGTGCACTAAATGTAAAGTACATCATTAATACACAGTAATGTTCTCAATGTAGCTTTATATCAAAATTGGCATGCCCCACCTTGTATTTTGCCAAACTATCTAATCCTGGAAAGTCCTCAATATCACCACTGCATGTATTAAAGCATGCCCCATGCCATGGACATCTGACTTTGCCATCTTTAAATGACCCTTTTATCAAAGGGGCACCATAATGAGTGCACTTGTGCCCAACAGCAGAAATTTTGCCATTATATTTTGAAAGCAAAACTTTTCCTGGCCCCACTTCCACCTCTCTCATCCTGCAAAAGAGACAAGGTTACCAGAAAAAAATAGTAGGGAAAGCTTATTTTAAACTAAAACACATAGACAACCTTGTTTAAATTCGTTAGCTTACTTGCAAACAAACCATAAGGGTTTGAAAACTTTCCCCCAGCATTGAGCATGCACAGTATAAACTTGACAAAACACTCTGGACCATAGTTTAAACACGCAATGAACATGGCAATTCTATTAATGTTAAATTGACAATGGCAGTTTGTGAAACAGCATTTGCTAATCAGCTATAACCAGTTGAGATGTACACATCACAGATTCAAATTCTACATTTGATGGTCTCTTAAATATCATCTAAAAATCGCCTTGAAAATTTGCAACATTGTGAGGAAAAGCCTTTTTCATCTGACACTCTTCAGTATGAATCATCAGAAAGGAAAGTACAAATATATGGCAACCTTTTCATATAAACATCATTTATATAAAAACATCCATCGAAACTAGCCAATCATACACAAGAAAGGAAAAAAAACAAAAAGAAAATGAAGAAACAAAATATTATTGGAAGAGTTCAAGTGCACATAATGAACTCTTTCTGCCTACAGAGTACTGATTTTCTTGTTTTTATGTAGACAGACTCCAATACACTTAGATGAAAGGACGATCTAGCTGTGCAATTAACCGAAAATTCTCATCCTTATACATTTTGGCGCATTCTGAATTTTCTAGTAAATGTTAACCTATGGCAGAATTGCTTGTTCTGATAGTCTTTTTCGCTTTGCAACCGCGAGATGGCTGTTGTCAAGGAGGAACTGATGCATTTTGGGGGTCCAAAAGTTTTTTTCACCTAAAAAATCAGTTATCTTTTCCAGAAAAATTCTTAAAACAATATCCTCTAGGCACCTGTTTTCAAAGAGAATAGATTCTATTTTCCCTAGCTCCAAAGTAAATTTAGATTTTAGAACAGATGCAATGAGCTCTATGGACAAGTGTTCTCGTAAGGTTGATTTTGTTCATTTTGGACAAAAGAATCTCAACGAATGTAATGACCAGTAAAAGTAACTTTTTTCGGTAAACTAAATTAGTGTCAGTTTTCTCCACCAAAGCTTCAAGAAAAGGAAATAAACTGTCTTGTTCCTTTTCAACCATAAATTTGTAACTGCTTAAGTTTTTTGAATAACCTTTTGCATTCCAGCTCTGTTTCATTCTGAAGAATGTCAGATGAACATAGCTTTTAAGTATGTTTTTAGCACAATGTCGCAAATTTTGAAGGCAATTCTTAAGTTTTGCACCATAAAAAGATTGTTCAAATACACAGTATTCAAAGTTACTTTTTAAGATAAATGGTACCTTCATATTAGACAGAAAAATATTGTTATCGAGAGCAGGTATCATTAAATAAGTCTCTGTAAAAATGTTTCTGGTGGCTTCTTTGGTCTTTCAATGAAAAATTCCAATGCAAAGTTTATGATGTAAAGGCAAAATTAGGCCACTACACATCATCACTTTGGCTCAACCTGTTATATTTCATTGAGATAATTAATCAGATTTTTTCCATAGACTGGTTTTGGGGATGTCGCTTCAACAAAATGATCAGCAGCAGGAGATCCCCTGTTACTTTTTGTTTGTAAATGCTTTTTGAAAAGTTTATTGCATGTCCAATAACCCAAAAGCTTATTGATTTGCCTGTTTCCAGGAATCAGGGTGAGTGTCTATTTACCCTGACAGCATTTGGTCAATTAATTTATATATTAGACACGTTTTAAAGGAACATTTTTTCTTCGCTGCTGTATGCCCTAAATAACCTCCTCCAAGTTTTTACACTTTATGGCCACCCCACTTGCAGTTAACCAGAACTTTACTTCTGTTAAAGTTTGGTCACCTAGGATCTAAATTGTGAGTTTCAAAATACTCATTTCTTTGAAATAAATCGTTTCTGATACCATGTATTTGTATTTGTCTAACTGTAAGATTTTACACTGAGTTTCAGTCTGTCGTCGTTGATACAAAATCTGATGCTTATATAATATACAGTATTATAAATAATTATGATTGAACCAAGAATATTAATGTAAACATTTATATTTTTATTCAATTTATTCACAGCTTTTAAGTTTTAGACAAAGTCCCAAATAGTAACAAGGAAAGTTTTCTCGTAATATTTAAAGCCCCATTTACAAGTTCTGCACAGACATGATCCTAAATTAGCATGGATAAGCTACAATGCCTACTCAGAGTTCTTTAAGTTATTAACATTATTTGTAACCAAAACGATCATTCAGACAGTGAATCACATCCACAAACAACATAGCAAAGCCTTCGTATACAATGGTTTAATACAATATAACACAGTCATAATGTACTTCAAGGGGTTGGCTGATTTAGTACATTATACTCTAAGTACAGTATAAATGATCTAAACTTAATATTAACCAGGATTACTAAGCTAATGATTTATGCTTTTGAGCCACTTCCGCTCCTTTTTAATACTTAAATACTTGAAATAAAGACTCTGGTAAGATTTTAAGAAATTCAAACAAAATTTATGAATAGCACAATTTTAATTGCAGTGTTCATGGTTAGCTCCTTCAATGTATAAACAAGTCCATGGCATGTTTATGAACAGTTTTTCTAACCTAAGCATAATTGATAGCTGCATCAATTTGCTTAAATGCTTTAATGTATCTTGGTGTTAGACAAATCTGCTAAAGAATCATTGAAGGATATGAACAATATTCGTCACCTCATTAGACAAAGAAATGATATATGTTTGATTTCCTGATAATACATCAGACACAATCATTTTCATTGCTTTTGGCTTAGCTTAGGAAAATAAATCATAGCCAATTATTTGAATGATAGACCTGCATAGGGAAACAAAAAAAGGAAAACCTGCACAATATGTTATAACTGAGGGAAAATGTCTTGTGGGCTCAAAATAGGGTACATTACGACCAAAAATACATAATAGTAGAGAATATTATAACTCTATATACAATAGCAAACTGAGAAAAGTACTTAATTTCCTGTCAGTAGTCTCCATTGATGCCATACTCTAAGCAACAATTCCACTACAACCATATTTCAACTGACTCTCTTACAAGATTACATTTCACTGGAAATGAACTTACTCTCCTTCCTTGATCTCCCCTTCAGAACAAATTCTGTGTTCAATAACCATAGTTGTCAAGAGTCGCTGTCCTGCAAACTAAATGAAGATTGTAAAAACAGTGTTATACATTTAACGCTGCATGAGTAACTATGCTTACAAGCATCAAATATTTTTACTGTTCAAAAAGTATTTGTAAACTAGCGATTTCCTGATGTTAATAGCTGAACATGACAACAATAATGCCCAATAAAAAAACTGCTTTACTAATGTGTTGTTGGATGCATTGATCATTGGTACATACAAAAGACTGCTGTAATGTGATTGAAATTTCAAGGCAACATTGAAAGTTTCTAGTTCCAGACGTCCAACTCAGTGAACAATAAACTTGTGTCACAAGGAGAACATGCACTGAAGAAACAGCTAAGGTTACAATCATGTAACTATATTTCCAGATCAAGTGAAAGAAATAGCTTTTCAATCAGTGAAATCACCATTCTGATTGTAAGTGGATAAATTTCTACACATATACAGGAATTAAAGATTTTATGTACAACCAAATTTGGGAATTAGATGCAAAAAAAACGATCTCTAACTATTTCCATTTTAAGTAACGAATTTTCTATGTGGTTTGCCTTTCCTCCCACATAAGGCCTATGCCTACACCTATTCCTACACCTCTGATGCCATTTGAGTAACAACATAATACGACACAATAAAGCGGCCCCACAAACGGACACATTGTTTATGTTTGTCCAACGTTCATATGTGTCGTATACTTAAAACTAAACATCAATATCCATATTGCTTTGCTATATCACTATTAATCTTCATCAAATGTCCCTTCCAGAAAACAGATATTTGTTATAGGATGATGAAACTCCTTTGTGGCTGTCCTGAGAACAGCTGATCTAACACGACCATCTTTTCCACAAAACACCTTTGAAACTCGTGCCAAAGGCCATTTATTTCTAATTGTATCATCATCTTTAAGTGGAACAAGATCGCCAACACGTAGATCCCGTTTTTGTTTTCTCCACCTTTGTCTTTGTTGGAGAAGTGGGAAGTACTCCTTTGTACAACGTTTCCAACATAGGTTTTTTAGGTACTGAACCTTATGCCATTGTTTGCATCATAAGCAATGTTCAGACTGGAATAATCCTGGTGGTAAGCCTTTCGTTGAAGAAGAAAGTGACTTGATGTCAATGCTTCAAGGTCCACAGGGTCATCAGAATCTGGCATTATTCATTGTAAATTCTGCTTCTGCAAAAAACGTTGTAAGGGCTGGTTTCTCTAAAAGACAATTTCTACAAAGAACACTAAGCTGTCTCTTGACCATTCTTATCAGTCTTTCCCAAACACTAGACATGTGTGGTGCAGTCGGTGGCTGAAAAACCCACTTTATACCTCTCTGCTGTAACTCGCTTTCTATCTGCTGTTGATTCCAGTTACACATTGCTTCTCGCAACTCTCTTTCTGCCCCTACAAAGTTTGAACCTCTACCTGACTAAATCTCTCTAGGTGCCCCCCTTCTACTCACAAACTGGCGCAAACTCATTACAAAATCATCTGTGTCTAGAGAGCGTACAACATCTATGTAAACAGCACGTGTATTAAGGCATGTATATAAGTAGCCCCAATGTTTTGCTGTACCGTGACCCCATTTAATGTGTAGGGGACCAAAACGGTCAACTCCAGTTATAGTAAAGGGAGGGTTAAATGATGTAAGTCTGGATTGCAGTAAACGTGCCATGATTTGTGACATGGGTCTTGCATTAAGCATTTTACACTGAAAGCAATGACGTAGTAACCTTTTAACAAGACACCTTCCTCCAATGATCCAATATTTAAGTCTTACCTCAGCAAGAGTTTGTTCCCTACCACAATGAATATTTCGTTCATGGACATAATGGATTAACAAGTGACTAATGTGATTAGTGCATGGGAGGATTAAGGGATGCCATTGACTATATGATAGTGCTGATGCTCCCAGTCTCCTACCTCTCAGAACAACTGGAAACAAGCTAGACAACTTACTATTCCCCTTAACCTGTTTGCCTTGTTTAAGATCTGATATTCCGGACTTAAAGTGCTCCCATTGAACAAATTTTATTATGTAAAGTTCTGCATAATCAATCTCTTCATTAGCTGAGGGACCCCATTTACAGCTTGTTCTCCTGACCTTTATCCAGTTAGAAAATCTTACCAACCAAGCAACTCTTCTCCTTAACATTGTCCAAGAACTACAACGCTCTAGAATTTTAGAAAGTCCACAGCTCTCTCTGTTTACAGAAACACTATCTTTGCATGGCAAAATGCAGCTTGCATCACAACTTACATTCTTTGACCTAACTTCAGGGTCCTCCATTGAGATTTCACTGTATTCATTTTCTGGTCACTCGTCCATTCTCAAGTATAAAAATTCAGGACCTAGCCACCAGGAGCTTTGTTGCATTAATCTTTCAGCATCGAGTTCTCTAGAGGCAACATCCACAAGATTACGCTTTCCTGGGCAATGCCTCCATTGCTCAATGTCAGTAACTAGGAGGTAAATTGATCAGAACAGTAACTGAAACAAAATCAAATGTAACAGAACATTAAACACAACAACAACCTTTGTAACTGCCATTTCTAACTCAGTAGAAATGGTTTGATAATTTCTTATTGCCAACACTGCTGCCTGCAGTTCAAGCCATGGTATGGAAATTGCTTTCACAGGAGCTGTTCTTGACTTTCCCATTATGAAGCTACATTGAACAGATCTGTCCTCGTAAACAAACCTTAGACATGCACATGCACCATATCCAACTTCAGATGCATCAGCAAAAAATGCAAGGACATTTCCTGTAGCTCTTGGTACTTAAATATCACTGAGTCTTATCAAACCTGATTTCCAATTTTCCCAAGCTTGCTTCTCTTCTTCAGGAATATCCCAACCTATTTTCTTTTGTCAGAGTCGCTGTATAATGCCCTTTGCCTCAAGCACAACAGGACAGACACTGGATCATACAATGAGCTAATAGTGGACAAAATCCCTCTCTTTGTGCATGGCTTGTCTTGCTTTAAGACTTTGAACTGGAATGTATCTCTTTCTACATTCCAATTAATCCCTAAGGCTCTTTCAGTTGGTAACTCATCTAAGTAGAGATCCAGTTCTCGTTTAGCATGCGCTTCCTTTGGTACCCTAGCTAGAACATCTCTACTATTGCTCATCCATTTAGTCAGTCTAAAGCCAACTGATCTTAATACCTTGTACAACTCGGATATAAGGTCTATGGCCTCAGTCTCGTTATCAACAGATTTCAGTAGATTATCTACATAAAAATTTCTTAGAATTATAGAGACACTCTAAGGAGTAAAGTGCCCTTTATTGTCCTCAGATGCTTGTGGTAATGCAAAGTTAGCACAACTTGGGGAGTCAGTTGCACCAAAGATGTGTCTGGTCATCTGATATACCTTGGTAGGCTTGTCTAAACCACCTGAGTCCCACCAAAGGAATCGTATTCCGTAATCAACTTATTCATGAAGGTCTGATGCTGTTCATGTAGCAAACTATTCTTGAGCAGCTTTCTCTTTAACGACCTAAGTCTTGCTTCTGCCATTGGTTTATTGTTAGGTAGCCATGGACTGTCATGCTTCCAGAGCATACCAACCTAATAATCCATCTACTTTCCTTACCATGTCTCTCGTCATTGTTAATGCCTTGGCATCTTCTAATGACATTTCCTTCTTAGGTTTTCTCTCACTACCCAACTTGTCTAAATTCAGAAACTGGGTCATCTGTTTGGACAGTAAGTCTTCTTGACACTTGACAAAATTTACATGGATTTTTCTTTGTTCATGACTCTTCCCAATAGGCCCCAGTATAACCCATCCAAGTGCAGTTCTCACTGCATAGGGCTCATTGGCTTTTCCAACACAAGCTTCCTCATGTATTTGTACCTCAAGTACATTTGCCACAATAATCATTGATACTTCTAATTGCTCAACTTCTGGGAATGTGATATCCCCAAGATGAGTCCATTGACCTAGATGAAGTGAATTTGGCCTTACGATGGAGATATTAAGGTTTTCAATGACCTCAACCTCCTTCACTTGAAAGTCCTTTTCTCCATGACATGACATTGGCTTGACAGTAATGTTTACAAGATTAACTTCAAGTGCCGATTCACCAGCTAATGTACAGACTGTTAAATATGCCCTTTTGTAGGGCTTCAGTCCCAGTATGCTTGCCATGGACCCTGTCAGGAATGAATCTTCTGACCCAGTATCTAACAAGGCATATGTTGTGACAGCATTACCTTCTTCACTCATTAAGCGTATTGGTACAACCTGTATTGACACCTTTGTTCCTCCAGTCCCACTTTGCTCAAATGCCACTCCAACTGAGATGGTGGTTACTTCTGTAGGATCAGTGTTCTCTTTATCCTCTGAAACTACTGCAGCCTCTGAAGAAGTCATTCTTTGTTTTATGTATCACGTTATGATGGAGGTATGTGCATTGATTACACATAGACTGAGCCTTGCATTGACTAGCAAAGTGACCCTCTCTTAAACAGTTCATGCAAAGTCGTTTCTGCATGACAAAGGATATTCTCCTTTTTATTGGGAGAGCCTGAAAATATTGACATTTTTCTAACGTGTGTCCTTGCTTACAAAGGACACAACCAGCACTAAGGACTCTATTTCGTACACTAGGATACTGACCATGGGCCTTATCTGCTTTGGTGTTCCTTGAAACCTGAGCAGATAGTGTTGTTGTCTTAACAGATTCAGTGGAAATGCACTTTATATTCTGCCTTGATGTGTTTTGGTTCCTATTGGCTTCACCTATGTGACCAAACACTGGATCATTGAGGACTTCTGCTCTCCTTTCAAGGAACTCTACAAGGCACTCAAACGCCGGTGTCTCACCCCTTTGGTGTATTTTCTGTGCCTCCTCCCTCCACTTTGCTTGATGACTGATTGGAAGTTTGTCCACAATTTTCTTTAGGCTCATCATGTTCATTTCACTAAGAGACCCAAGAGCAGACAATGTGCCATACAAGGTCCTTGTGTTGTCAGCTAACCTTTGGAAGCCATATCTGTCACTGTTGGTTAGGCTTGGACCACTGGTAAGGGCATCTATGCAAGCCTTGGCAACTATATGTGGTTGTCCAAACCTCCTTTCCAAAACACTCAGTGACTTTCAAAGCCCACCTAGTACTCCTTCAAACCCCTTCACTGCATCTCTGGCATTACCTTCAACAAACTGAAGAAGTATTGCCATTTTCTGCCCTTCTAATAGGTTAGGTTCTGCTGCCCCACCATTTCACGAAATCTACTGATAAATCTAAAATGCTCACAGGGATCACCCAAAACTTTTTGGTATCTCCAGTACTGGGAGATTATTTCCAAGAGAAATGCCATTCAAACACTCAGTTACATTTTCAAGGGCAATGAAAGGATTTGTTACTGGACCCTGAGGAGGAGGCATTGGAGCATCTGGGACCCCAAGGTGGTGGACTGAAGCACCTTTACCATGAGCCCAGGTGACACTAGTAGGTTCTCTTGATGGCTGTCTGATACAATAGGATGATGAGTCAAGGACTGGAATCTTTGTGAAGTTGTTGACAGTGGTTTCATTTTCTTTGTGGTTTAGAAAATAAGCCATTGCTAAAGAGGCATGATTAAAAGAGGACGTCACTACAGCATTGTGTGGGGTATTGATTGGTTCAGTTGCATAATTAACATGCCATTTAACTGACCTACATTCCGAGCCTATCTCTAAGTCTTCATACAGGTCATCCTTCATTCTTGTGAGTTCCACTTCATCCTCTACCTCTGCAATTTCATTTTCTATCCTAACCTCTTCTTCTCTCAACTTTCTCTCTTTGGCTCTTCTTAACTGGGCTAATCTTTTTTCTGCAAATAACTTCTCTACCCTCGCCTGCTCATTTTTAGTAGAGGATGAACTGGCTCTTGAATTTTTGCTTCTATCAGACTTTACACTGCAATTTTCATCTACTAAGACTTGCTCTTCATGGATTAACCCACTCACTTCCTGTTTTCCAGCTACTTCCTCCATAGCATCGACCAGAAAAGCAGCCACACGACCAGCATAATACTCATTATCCTTTCTGGAATTCATAAATTGCTGTGACTCTGCTACTCTATCATCACTGTCAATAGTTAACATGAAAAAAAGTTCATCATGCAAAACCTTGTATCTATCCCACTGATGTGTCATACTGTCACGCAAAGTCCTCACCTCATCAGAGAACTCACAGGATCCTAATAAAATATCAAGCTTGTGATAAATCTTAGTTAACTGACTAAGATGCCCAGCCTTAGAACGTTTAAGAGCAACAATTTTTTCATTTAATACAGCAAGTGAATTAACAGCTTCGTATGATCCTTTTTTCGACATTTTTCACAGTCAAAAAACATTCAAATAGTCTCACCTACAATGCTCTTGCTTCTTTACCGAGTCCAATCGTGCATCCAGCGACCAACGATAGTTTCCGACATATTTTCAACGTATTCTGACTCTTTCCGAAGATTTTGATTACTTTTGAGTCATTAGAATCTTCCATAGATGGCAACCAATGATTGAAAAGGATGAAAGTTTCTAGTTCCAGACATCTAACTCAGTGAACAGTAAACTTGCGTCGCAAAGGAGAATATGCACTGAGGAAACAACTAAGGTTACAATCATGTAACTATATTTCCTCATCAACTGAAAGGAATAGCTTTTCAATCGGTGAAATCACCATTCGGATTTTAAGTGGATAAGTTTCTACACATATATAGGAATTAAAGATTTTATGTACAACAAAATATGGGATTTAAATGTGGAAAAAACGTTTTCTATTTCCACTTTAAGTAAGGAATTTTGTATGTGGTTTGCCTTTCCTCCCACATAAGGCCTATGCCTACACCTCTGATGTCATTGAGTACCAACATCATACGACACAACAAATATAGTATGCTTATGATTTTATGCCTTAAGTAAAATAAGTGATATCTTGACTGTTGTGATTAAGATTAAGTCCCCAAATGTCATATTTTCCTGTACTTCACCTCTATAAAAGCTGTTTCTCCCAGTCTAGTTTTCAGTTAATTAAACATATTGCTTAGTTCAGATGACACTATAGTATTGTTTAGATCATGTAGTTGGTGTGGGGGACTGTTACATCACTGTTCTGTTATTCTAACATTATCTTGTCAACCTATCGTTATTAGTACTATTATTCTAACATTATCTTGTCGACCTATCGTTATTAGTACTATTACTGTAACATTATCTTGTCAACCTATCATTATTAGTACTATTATTCTAACATTATCTTGTCGACCAATAGTTATTGGTACAGTTTTTAATATCAACACATTAATTCATAAATTTAAGGACAGCAATATGACTTGCTGCTGCTGTTGTTTATTAGGATCATTTGACACATTTTTCCTAACACGAGTTGTATTAACATACATTAGGACCTGTATAGTTAGCTATCATTGTAGGGTAATTTATGGACTATTTTGATTATATTCATAGGATAATTAATGTGGTATTAAGACGTTTTTGAACTCTTTTGTTATAATATTCAGTTTACATCATCATCTTGTCAATCATTGGCTCTCTACAAGAGAAATGTCAGTAAAATATACCGGAATTCTATTAGTCATCTTTATACGTCGAGTAATACTGCTACAATGCCAATGAATTGCTAAAGCATTTCTAAGGATGTTAATGATGTCAAGGCCTACACTTCTGCTTTAAAAATACCACACAAGATCAAGGCAACAAAGAAAAAGCATGGACTAGCAAAAAATATTACATCCAGCAAGTAAACCAAGACCAGGCTACTGCATTCAAAAAACATCAGCCAACTGTGTTCTGGTTTGGTGCATGAGATGTGAGAACACACCAGCTCAGCTTAGAAAAAGGGAACATGATATAAGAAATGAAAAGAAAGAAATTGAATATGCTAGGGATGAGACAGATGGATGCAATCAGAAATCTATCAGCATGATCAAGGTATAACAATCTATTCAGGAGATAAAAAACAGCACGGAGTGGCAACTGCACCAGACAAATTCCACTCCAAATGTCTACTGACACGAGCCCACAGAAACTGCATCAGAGGAAGATCTAGAGAAGCTTTATGAACAACTGGGCCAGGCACAAAAACAGTGCAAATCACAGGATGTTGTTATCATCATGGGCAACCACAATGTGAAAGTGGGTAGAGGGAAAGATGGGGCAGTGGTGGGCTCATATGGCTTAGGTAGAAAAAAATGACAAAGGTGAGAAATGGATGAAATTGTGTATAAGAAATAACCAAGTTATCATGAATACTTGGTTTCACCAACACGTCAGAAGGTTGCCAACAGACAGAACAAGAAATCAGATCAACTACATCTCAGTCATTACAAGATTCACAAATGCTTTCAGATCACCAAAAACGTATCCTGGTGCAGACTGTGATAGCTATCATGTTCCTCTCATTGTCAAGTTCTTGACAAAGCTTAAAGTGGACCTACACCTTTTTCAGTTTTGACAAGTATTTTTTTAATGAATTGGAAATGACTAAAATCTGAAAAC
>JANTCA010053561.1:0-17656 GCA_024741275.1 Chironex yamaguchii
TTTTCAAGGCGATGAACAACTTTCTTTGTGCTTTTGAAAAATGTTAGTGTTTACTTTCCCCAGTCTGTATTAGGGAAAACAAAAGCAGCAAATCCCCTCAGGGTATAGGCTACGCTGGTCATTTTAACACTCTAGAGTTTAAGATTTCAAAGGTGAACAATTGATCCCAATTTTTTTTCAAAATCTTTTGTATTGGTATGTTGCAGCGTTAAATTCCAACTAAATCACCCGGATACACCTCGAAATTTATCCGGATGCTGTCCGGTGCCTTTTCCCTCGTGTCCGGAAATTAATCGTTTTAACTTCCCTGTCTTCCCGCGCTATTCATTTTTAGCGACTTGAAGTAGCTAAATGTTGCTCTTAGCTAACCATGAATGGTCACAGCCAATAGGACGAGCTACTATTTTGTGTATTTTCAATTGTTAGTTGTAGTTATTTCACAAGATCTCGTGTACTCCGTCGTGCTGAAGGAAAGAAGCGACGAGTTGCGACAAGGAAACAACATACAGAAATGAGCGAAAACAACGTAAGTATATTGCTTTATTTCGGCGAGGCGCGGAACGCCAGGCTTTTTAACCGGGAGAGATGTTTATCTCGTGACTGTAATGCTTTACGCCAGCTGCTGTTAATTTTAATTGTCTTGTGTTGGATGCAATACACCAAATTGTGCTACGTTTGTGATGCAACTTTTGGCATTCAATGGCGTATGACCTACAGTAGAGATATCTAAGTCACACATTGTTTTTTTCTTAAGTAAAGTCGCTCTTATAGGAGATTTGGCGATGGTGTAACTTCCGTTAATGTAATTCGTTAGTTTTGGAGTAGGACAACGTCCTGTGTTGAGGGAGCTTCTGTTTGGTATTTGCTGCCCACCTGGTCTGGTCGCTCGAGTAAAGACATAGCTGGCTTGAAGGCAGATATAGGATAAGACCCTCCATCCCCGCTATTTGCGTGAGTTAACCTGGCTAGTGTCTTCAACAATCCAGTAACTTTTTCGCAGTATTATTGGTTTATGCAGTTTAAACCTTGATGTTAGTTGGGGCCAGTGAAGAAAGGGGCACTGTTTTTTCAGTATTTTGTATGAACAAGACATCCAAAATCACCTGCAGCATACATCTGGACACATTCAAATTCAACCCTCTTCTCTTTTTGGCATTAGATTTAAAGTGGTAAGCCTTGTTATATGTGTTGAATTATGCTTAAAATACTGATCTCCTGATCTGTTAAAAGTAGAGAAATTAGCCACATTTAATGGTTGCACAAAAGACACAGTGCTACTAAAGAAAAGAATAAAATATGCTTGGGTCATTCCATATCGAATCAGCAAGTCAAGACACCCACCATCTCAGAATACTTTGTATTTTTCATATGTTTTAGATAAATTTCATCCGAAATTTGAGCGAAAAGTTCAGTTTGGTTGCACAGATATCAATCTTCCAAGTTATATGTTTGTTAGGCATAATCTGCTATGGCAGCCATCTTGAATTCTTTATAAATCCAACACGTTAATAATATCCACCTGTAGATCATTTGTTGTTTTGTAAATTTTTATCAAACTTTGCAGTTAGATACAGTAAAGAAGGTCAGTTTAGAGTCATTTATCTGACGTCCCTGAAATGCCACCTAAGCCCCCCAATTGCCATATTAACAGCCCTCCCCCCCAAAAAAAATTCAGCTGAGACAAAGTATGACATGGTTGTTACTTTCAGTAGACATGATTTTGCAATTTGAGCAATTTTATTGGCACAAATTTTTGCAGATACGTTGATCATAGATGATGCCATATCATATGTATTTAAAATCTGGGATGGTATTCTCTTCTGTTTTTGATTTATTTTATCTCAAATATTAAGTAAAATTTGTCTAAAATGCCTTTCAATTATGGTCTTGCCTGATCTAAGATGTTGATATCTGACTTGAAGTATTTGTTTAACATGCTTGTCTATCAATTTGAGGATAATTGTACAAATTCTTTGAATTCGTATGCTTATTATTAAACATGTAACAACCAATGCCAGTACAGTGAGCATTTTTATAATGCAGATCTCAATTATAACAATCTTATCTGTTCATCTTAATCAGTACTTTCTGCTTTTGAAGCTCTGTCTCAATGCAGGTTTGCTCCTCTTGTATAAAATAGTATTGATGTCCCGAAGAGGTTTTAGATTAGTTTACAACACATGGGTTTCTGGGACATATTTCTTATCTATTTGGCCAATAAAATGATCTTAAAGGGAAGGCTGGTTGCATAAACTTGACCTATATGTCACTATATTTATCATCATCTTGGTCTGCCATGCCAACCTACAGCTTGTTATCATAATATCTGACAATGAATTTGGAAGCTTTTGCATGTTTTTTTTGTTTTCAAGAGGTCCTAAGAAGTAATCTTATTTTTATGTAATGCTCCGAATCAGTGGAAACCCTCTTTGCTGCTATGACACTTTGATAAAAGCTCAAGGTGGTGTTAACTGCGAGTTCCAGAAATAGTCCATCTGCCTGTTTATATGTCTTCCCTAGAGTGTTGTATTATTTTTAAGGAGACTCAGAAGAAAAATACATATGAATTCAAGGCAATGAATATTATGTTGCTTTATAGAAAACATGCCACTTCTATTTATACAATCATCATCATCATCATGATCATCATCATCATCAGTTTACTATACCTTGATTTCTGATAGTTCTGATTTTATAATACATAACAGAAGGTATCAAAATCTGGATAGATTTTAATATAACATTCGGAATGATAATGAGTTCCCCTCTAAAACTCCAATAAGGTTTAAGAGAATCAGAAATGTTATACTTCTCTGGCCAGCCTTTCAGTATAAATTCCTTTAATTTGCACAAATGTGATCATTCTTTTGTGTCTGGATGATCTGCTGCAGCTTTATATCAGAAATGCTTCAATTATGTTTTCTACATACAATGACATCTTATCATTATCAATCAGACTTCCTTGAATTGCTGACATACACGACAATGTATCTGATGTTTACATTTGCTTGCAAGGAACATAAATATCCTTGATCTGGAATCGCATAGGTCACATTCAGAATCTTCTAATTCTTGGAGGAAGCTTTTCCATGATGTATGTAGTCTAACAATGGAATCAAGGGCTTATGATCTGTTTCACCGATGATCGCTTTTCAGAGGATATAATCACTTGATAGCTCCATGTGAAATGTCCATGTGAAAGCAGGACATTCCTTCTCTATCTGGCTATACTTTTTCTCTGTAGTAGTAAGTGCTCTGGAATATGACACTGGTTTCCAGTGTTCATCATCTTGCTTTTGAAGAACACCACCATAAGTTGATGCATCAGCGTTTATCTTTAATCCCTTTTGGGTCAGAAAGAGCTAAGATAGGAGAGGATACCATTGAATGCTTTATATTAAGTAAAGCGTTATCCTGCTCAAAGCTCCAGCTCTATTTATAATCTTTGCAAAGTAAATGCCTTAGCGGTTTTGTCTCACTTGATAAATGTCTTTTGAATTTACTGAGATGATTGACCATTCCAAGAAAAGATCTTAGTTCTTTCACATTTCTTGGTTTCTACATAGAAGATATTGCATTTACATACATTGGATCAGGAGAAATTCCCTTTTGGAGAAACAATGTGGGCCAAGAACTTGGCAGATTCAACATTAAATTCATACTCCTTCATATTCAAAGTTGACTATAGAAATCAGGTGTTCAATTTTTTAATCAAATTCGTCCTGGAACTGGTCATTGTTCCCAATAATGACATTTGAAGACCCTTAATAACATAAAATTCTTCAATTAGGGACTTGTTGTTTGCAGTTAGTTTTCCTGTAAATTTCCCAGAACAGTAATTTTGTAATTACAAGGACCCAACAATATTTTATTAGTTGGCTCTAATTTTAAATTTTCCTTTTTGGCAAGCTTTTCAAATAATAAAAAAAGAAAAACAGAAACATCTGCCTTTGAATCAAGTTTATTTTGAGCACATTTTGATTCAAGCAAACCTCTGCCTTCCAAGGCATATCTTGAGTACTAGTCATTATTCTGATGTTGTGAATAGCATATTAGTACTATTCACAGCATCAGTGTAAGTTTTACCCAAACATAATTTGTCTTCATTATCAGCAAAATAAATTGGAAAGATCTCACATGAGACTTCAGTAATTCTTTTTTTCCTGAAGGCCTTTTTCCGATGTCCCTATTTCGCACATTGAGAATTTCTTGTTGGACAGTTGATTCTTTTATGGGGAGATCCATGGCATCTGCCACACCTCTTAGAATTTGGATTCAAAGAAATCTGTTCTTTCTGGGTTGCTTGCACTTGCTTGATAATGCTTTGCTCCTTATGCCAACCACGATTCTATCTCAAATTAATTCATTGCAAAGGTCCATAAAATTACAAAATTCAGTGAAAAAATAAGGCAGTTATAAAGTTGTCAACAGACTCACCCTTGGTTTGTATACACATATTGAAGCGAGCACATTAAAAAAGATCACGTTGTGCTTGATTATAAATTGTTTTTGTCCTGTACTGTACTTCTTCTGGTCTGCTGTTATATGTAATGATTGTCTCGTTTGCCAGTCTAAAGGTTTAAAATCGTCTTATCAACTTCAACAACTCCTCAGGCTTGAAAGAGAACCTCTCTGGAAGTGTAACCTGGAATGAAGCCATTTTCACTTCAAAACTTGCAGTTGCGGCACCTAGATCTTCAACCGTAGTCTTAAAGCCATTCTTCCCCAACTTTAGTCTTCAAGTTCAACTCCAGAACATAGCTTTTAAGGTCTTCAATACTCCTGTTACCATGTTGTGTTCATTGTTTAGGAGACTCGGAAGAAAAATACATATGAATTGAAGCCAATGAATATTAAGTTGTTTTACAAAATGTGAAAATTACCTTGAAAATTTGCGACATTGCGTTAAAAACATACTTAGAAGCTTTTTTTGTCTGATACTCTTGAGATTATGAAACGTCAGAAAGGAAAGAAACAGTATATGCAACCTATTTGTACAAAGCATGCATCAAAACTAGGCCAATCATAAGCAAGAAAGGAAACACTTTGAAAGAAACATGGTAACCGTGATACCACAATACTGCAACGTAGAGCAATTCACTTTAAATCCAAATATTCTTTCCCAAGAAAATAGGGGTTGATTCCAGATATTTTTGCTTGATAAAAATCAAACAAAGCTCCTAAGTTTAGAATCTGGTTATTTTGTGGCTGTTGAAGGCTTGCAAAGGTTCTACTAACACCATCAGATGAAGGTTATGGCTAGTTTCAAGAATGTGCGCTCACACTTAGCTGAAAAATCCTCTTGATAGAGGCAAATATTAAATAAGTTCTTGTACTAGTTTTTCATTGTCCTGCACATATATCACTGAAATGTGCTTTCGTGACTTGACCATTGACGTGATGGTGACATCAAATACTCCGAGAACAAAGTTTGTGTCATGGATCAGATCATCAGATATTTCCATTTCACGAAACACTGTGCACTTTGCTATTTGTGTGAAAAAATTGGCATGAAGAATTGCAAAATGTTGTTGTAAAGTATTTCAAAATTGTTGTCATGAAATTGGAGCTCCAGTTAGTTGTAGAGCAAAGAGTAAGCTGTAGTAGCACTGACAACTAAAGGCTGAGTACATAGCAGCACTAATTGGAAGACAGGAGCCTATATGGTTAAGAAAGCTCCTACATAAGCTAGACTCATCAGCAGTGTTGTATGAAGAAAACATGAGTCCATTGACATGCCAAAAATCCATTGACATGTCAAAAATCCATTGACGTGTTAAAAAAGTTTCATAGCAGAATGAATTTTATTGATATTTGTCATCACTTCTTGCATATTTTGTTTGAATCATAATTTGTGATATTGGTTTATGGTCATACTGACAAGCAAGTGACAAATATAATGACTAAGGCACTGCCAAAGGATTGATACAACTTCCTACAAAAATATTGGTATTATCAATTGAAATATTCGAAATTATGAGATAATATAATTAAAAAGCATCTGAGTCATACTTAACATAAAGAGATGACAATTGTGTGAAGTGTGCTTGCCATTGTTATCAAACTGTGTTAACTATTAATTCTTTGAATCCAAGGATGTTGAGCAAAGTATGGTTTACACTGTTAGCAGTATCTTGTGTTGCCACAATGAGAAAAGTAAAGAAGACACTATATTCAAACATTGTCCTAAATATACCACACCTTCCATAATAATGGACTATGCATTACAGTTGAGGCTAACAAGAACGGCATCAACTTCCTGGATGTAACCATCAACTTAAACAACCCTACTTATCAACCCTACACTAAACCAAACCAAGAGTCTAACCACCAGTATGAATAAGCGACTTTAAACTCTATCATCTGAAGAACTATCCTTCAACCAAGCAGCACCCTTGTACCAAAAAGCCTTAGATGAAACTGTGTTCAGATACAAAGTTTGATGAAGGTGAAAGGCCAATCACATTAAAGAATTGAATTAGTGAATTTCTCCCTTTCCCACCACTGCAAAAGACTAAGGCATAATAAGGAGAAGGGAAGTAAAGAAGAGAGCTATGACCTTGAAACTAAAGTACCACCTATGCTACACTGGACTATGTGAACTATATTACTTCTCTACAACTGAGTCCATCTGGTGTCCATTGTTAAAAGTCTGCCTAAACTGGATAAATGTACTGCTATTCTTTTCAACCATAAAGTTACAAACCCGACACTAACTATTCTGACAAGTAAAATATGCTGGGCTGCCCATCTTCTTTTGTTTACTGCAATCTATCCCTCCATTATCAGGCAATTTGCTCTAACTAAAATATCTGATAATGACTTGCATCTCCCAAACGATACTAAAGGTTTGTTAGAAAACACTAATTGACAGTCCCTTGCACCATCTAGGATTTGCTGGAGTTTTTCTACTATCCCCCTAGCTTTATTCAATGCAGGATGAAATGTAAAGACAAATGGTGTAGATGGAATTGCTAGCTATTTTACTATATTACAATCTAACCTTTCCTGTCTCTTACAGTTCATTGCTCTCTGAACTTGCTGTCTAAACCATGCCGTTGTCATAGCCTCTGTTAACTAACAAGTCTATTATCTCTTCAAATTCTGCTACTGTATGCCTTCTGTGTACTACATATCCTTCTTAATCCAAGTGCTTAACTGTATAGTATACCCTTTTTGTGTGTCATGGATGACTAAGTGTCCTGTGTAAGTACTGGTTTGTATCTCTAGGTTTAATAAAAAGATCCGTCTCTAAATAACCCCCAGTGTTAGTAAGTAACTCATCCAAATAACTAACCCTGTCCTTAGAATAGCCAACAGTGTAGGGTCACAAAAGAAAATGAATGACAAGTTTAATTTTAGTTTGTCAAAAGTTGTAGCTATTTATAGACTAGAGTAATCCCATGTTGAGTGGAAAAGATATATTATTAAAAGCAAGCTTTAGCACTAAAAGCTTGTACATTCTTGGAGATACTTTGAATTTGATGGATTAGATGGATTTGATGAAATCTATGATATATTCCTTGACACTTTAGATATCTAGGTTGTCCACATGTTATAGAATAAATTCCTGAGTTGAACAGTCTTGCATGAAGTTGAGTTGATCGTGGTTGATGTACGCTTTTTTATTTTTTAATTTCTTTGCAGCAAGAAGTAAAACCTGAGTCTGAGCACATCAATCTGAAAGTTATGGGAGCGGATAACTCAGAAGTGCATTTTAAGATAAAAAGAACAACACAGTTAAAAAAACTAAAGCAAGCATATTGTGACAGACATGTATGTATATTCATATTAATGTTAAGTGATTTAAGTTCCACATATCGTTCATGCCTTTGTTATTACATGATTTATTTTGGTTTTGTTTGTATGGTAAAATTTTGTCTTGTAAAAGTTGTGTTTAAATATTTTAATGTCTTCAGTGCAAAGTCTACTGTCAAAGATTACTTTTTCAGATCGCATTCTTTACCTTCGGAGAGAGTTATCTTGTTTTTACATGCGTGTAAATGTTTCCTCTCTGCTAGGGCGTTCCTTTAAACTCATTAAGATTTCTATTTGATGGGCAACGGATAACAGATGAGATGACACCAAAACAGGTATTTATGATAAGCATTAAACTATGTTTGAGGTATTGGATAGACAGGAATGTTCTAAAACTTAATGACACTCATTATGATGTCAAAGTTAGGTGAACAGCAATGAATTCACTGCTTTTGGTTGCAGTTGGTACGTCTGATCTAAGCATATAACTGAAAGCCTGATGCCTGGAGGAACTATTGCAAATGTATTTGTTAAGAGGTGTTAGAGGTAAACTGGTTCCATAACCAAGTTAGGTTTCTTTGCACCCTAGAATCCATTGCTACTAGTGCTCCCAGGTTTGTGTCAGAAAATCGCCTTTCTAGCTATTTAAGGACGAGTGGAAAAGCCACATTTGAGGATCTCACCATGTTGATATAGGGATCATTTGGGTCGATGAATTCCTGTCCAGTATAAGAAGTATGCCAACTAAATGGCAGAGTTCTTCTGCTGTTCTCAAAATTTTATTTATTTTAAGCTCTTTTGGCTGCGACTGTTCAATCAAATCCACAAGTAGGCTGACCCTCCTAATGATGAAAAGTTATTATATCATTGCACCCATGTACAAGGAACGTCTCCTGCGACAATACTCAAATTCACCCCTACTTCCCCCTACCAAGTTTTAGCGAAGGGTCCGACGTTGGTAACAATATGTACCAACGTTTGATTTGTACCAAAAATGATTTCCATCATTTTTAGTACTTGTTGATCAACTGTTTGAATTTAGAGTTGGAAAACTCTGATGTTCGAAAAATTCACATGAAATTTTATGTTCGGAAATTTGGTTTTTTGTTGTGGAAAATAACGGTTCATGGCTCTGAAGATTTGATGTATGATACTGATCATCATTATTGAAAGTTTACAAGTGTTGACACACACATGTATGTAAATGGTACTTTGATCCATTGATCCATTCTTCTTGAATGGTACTCTATTAATGCTTATGACAATTCTTTGTATAGCTTGAAATGGAAGAAGATGACGTTATCGAAGTGTACCAGGAACAGACTGGTGGTTATTGATCCAGCTCAATTAAAATATCTGTAATCCAAAGGTGATGATTGGGCATCCATTTCTTCGCCTTTCACTTTTACTGTCACGTGAGTGGTCCCGTGGGATTAGTACTAACCAAGAACAGTGATTGGGTGTCCAAGTTTGATCGCTTTGAAGAAGCAGACACTTTATTCTTACTTTGCTAGTTGTGTCCTTTTCGTTTGTAATATTTAAGTTGATATGTTGCAAACTGCTTAAGCCGAGTAGAATATCAACAAGCCTGTTTTATGTTGATTTTATGGAGACCAGATGCAAGATTGAACCCTTATTATGTTAATTCTGAACAAAATTGGGTTTTGGATTTGATCTTTAACTAGAAACGTGATATTGTTGTACTTTTGTGAGTCTGATAGGTGCGTTGAACAAACCTGTACAATATATTTGATGCAGTATATTCCTTAGTTCTCATTCAATTTGTTAGCAGTATATCTACATTTCAGTAGATATACTGCCGCCGAGTTGTCATTGTTAATTATGATTGTGCTAAAGCCTATTCATCAGTGACCAAGTTTTGGCATCATAATTATTACGATTTATTTAAATCTCTGTTTTAAAGCTAGGGCTTTCATTCGTTTTCCTTCGTATGTCGATTAGAGTTGGCTGGAATTATCTAAGCTGGTCTTGCTTCCCTCCATGAATTGCATAAAACGTCTCTTTGTTAGAAAATGAATGATTGAAAGTCAATAATTTCTCCCTGAGGAACTATGTTGTCAAGAAAGATTTTTTATTATACACGTCATGCTAAAAAACAGGTGTACGTATACTTACAGACCTTCAACTGTGTATTGTGGATAGAGGCTACGCAAGTCGTTTTACGATACTTACACCATCTGAGCTTCCACTGGCAACATACCGAGCCCCTATTCGCTTAGATCTCTCCTTGTGTATTTTTTGCAGACCCGTTAAAGCTGACGATATTCACATCTGATAGTTGGGGTTGTTGGGCATTGATATCTATACTAGGGAGCCCAGTTCTTAGATATGTGAGCTCTCGAAGCACTTGACCTTCATAGTTCACCTTATGGTGTGTAAATGATACTTGATTGGAATGATTATAACTTATTCCATTTTGAACTTGACACATTGCCAATTTAGAAGAATCAGAACCAATTCCAAACTGTTTATGCCCCCCCCACCCTGCTACATATTAAAGCTGTTGAAGCATTTCTGTATCTATAACAATTGTACATATCCGCTGCTGTCAACTTAAAGAGCGTACAATGAACTTGTCATTTAGCTTTCTTTGTAGTGTCTTGGAGGGAATGGAGCGAAAAAAGAAACCTTAAAAGAATATACTTTGTACTTTTTTCATAGTTGCATTATTAGAGTATTGTTGTTTTTCCAACACCCCTTTTGATTAGCAAATCTCCTACATGGCATCTTTGTACACGTTATCGTTGTGTTTGTGTATATTTTGCCACCAGTCGAAGATACAGTTTAAAACCTGAAAGCTCTAAAAGTTTAAAAGTCGCCATATACTGAATTCATATTTAGATTACACAACTAAAAAGTTATTTCCAAATGAAGTGGCAAGAACACCATTAAAATCCCTATATCACTCTCTTATATATTTATAAATATGTTTTTATCATTTTAAGTGGTTATCAATTTTTTTTGTTGAGCGTGCCCAGGACAATTTTCCATTATCCTTAGAATTTTTACGTATCCTACGTGTATCCAATATTGGCATTGTCTGTCGCATTTGAAACTTGAAACAACCTTTTCTCCTGTTGCTTTTTGGTTTTTTCATGCCGTCTCAGCCAACCTCGCGTCCTTCTACTAAACCTCACCCAGGCCTTGAGCGTCTACTATTCGTCTCTCGTGCTTACGTATAATCTTGGTACCAAGGTGTCCATTCATTTTTTGGGTCTTGCTTCACGTAATACAGCCTAGGAAAGACTGGCAGATACCCGCGCTTCACAGAATTTAGAAAATGTTTTTGGAGTTTTACAAGTGCAGAGAGACTTCTTAAGTATTCAAGCTTGGGCAAATTAGGATTTCAAAGTTTTTGATCAGTTTCATCTTTTTGACCATGATCACTGAAACAATACACCACATTGTATCGAATTGACACCTGAAATGAGCGTTTTTTTCACGAAGGGATCTTTTTGAGATGGAGCTTAAAAAGGATTAACCCCTTTAGATTTGTAAAGAAAGTACTGCGGACGTCACCGAGGAAAACAAAGGAAAGCACTTCATAACAAACATATCACAGTGCCTTCTTTTCAACAATTATAGGTTCTGAATACAATATCCTAGTTTTTGTGAAATTAAGTCTGACATTTTCAAGGCACGCCTACTTGGATGGATGAGTTGTGATGTTTTCAAGTTAAGCAACTTTAGTTACTATGGAAAGCAAATAGATTCCGCCACGTAGTTTTGAGCTAAGTATACCCACTCAACATATTGACTAGTAAATGGGGTTACTGTATTGTTACTTGTTTTTCAAATGTAAATGTAAGGGTTTATTGAGTTTGTATTTAGGGGAAATTTGCACTGCTATCAAATGAGAAAATTTTACAATGTTGTAAAAGTAGCAAGGGCTTGCAATAGGTGTTCTTCAAAATTTGGATTATGTTGGTTCCAGAAGCGAGACCATTGGAATAACATCACTCTACCGGTGCATTAGGTCATTGAAACAATTCTATGTTGCAAAGCAGTAGCAGTCAGTTCAGTGAAGACGTTCTTAGTAATTGATCTTTTTAGTAATTTAATAATTGAGCTTGCCTCATTTACAAATTGATATATGTTTAACATTATGTTTAACATTTTTGTATTAGGTGATTTATTTCAGATACGATTATTTAAAAAGTAGCTCAGATACTGAAAAATTTTGAGCATCCCTGCCTCACATTATATATTGGAAGCATTAGAAAAATTTGTAATATAAGTTACAGAAATGTTTTTGTATCCTAAAACGTAATGATGGGTCACGTGCAAGGAATTTCTATCCATGATTATACATAGATAAACTTGACATTTTTACATTTTGTTTGCACTTTGCCAGACTTGCAATAACAACATTTGTTATTTTTTTACTGTGCTTTGGTCAGTGTCTCACGTCATCACAACAGATATGTGCAACTGGACTAACAACCAGAGTATAAACTATTTTATCTTGACTTTGGATGTCAAGGGATCATTTCTTTGATGGTCTTTCAACTAGGCGATCAGCTGGCTTGTCTTTTCCAGTTAATACGGATGGAAAAGGTGTGATAAATGGTAAATTACATTCGCTTTTTGGTATGCATAGTCAATTTGCATGTTGTTGATAGAGTAGACAGCCATTTATCTAGCGAAGGTCTGCAAGGTGAAACACAACCTTCGACTACTTACGCTTAGTTTTGCAAGGTGAATGGTAGAAATACAGTCGAACCTCAAATAGCGGGCACCTCCTTTAAACAGCCAATAACTTTCAGTCCCAAAACCTTTCCGGTATTATTGCCTATATAGCGGAACCCCAATAACGTTTAGCAGCTACCTGGCTAAGTCCAAAATGAAAAAATGAACGAATTTTCCCTCTAAAAGCGACCACACAAATGAGTTATTTTGAATACGTCTTCCTGAAATAGCTGAATACGGTCTTGGAATTAAGAAAAGGTTTGGAGATCCTGTCTTCGCGTGCTCTAGGACTGTTTATTTGTCACTTTATTCCTAAAAAATGGAAGCAAGCAGTTAGCTTTGATTCGGACTTTTTTATCTGTCTGGTCGCTAAAATCTTATTCATTTGCAAATTTACTGCTACCAGTCAATGATTTACTATTTTTGGAAGATCCAAGCTAGTAAACCAGTTGTCAAAACAGCTCATAATTGACGTTTTGGTAGCTCTTGAAATAGCTTCTTACTATGTTATAAGCATAGCAGTTTTCCAATACTTTGCTTTCCAGCATATGAAAAGAAATAATATATGGTACTCTAACCAGTCCTGACCATCATTTTAAATCTCCACTTTGTTGTCTTTTTGGGACTGTAGTAACAGATACCACTTGTGTGTGTCTTAGCCGGGATAATTTCAGAAATACATTGATTGAATTAGAGTCAGATTTAAACACGGTCGTCCCGTACCTTTTTTCAAAAGTAAATGAATCTTAACTAATTTATCTCCAGCTTGCTCCACTGCTTTCGACATGTCACCACCAACATGTAAGGATGGTCGTGGAGCTTGATATCAATTACATTACGTCTGCTATAACTGGATGCCTACAATCCACTGCCTAGTATATTCTACATGCAACCATTTTCATAATAAGCATTTGCATGCCACTAACCTGTTCAATCACTAGCTTGGATGTATTTACTAAATGACTGCATGTTCTACAGACCGGTGCTTCAGTTAACAGAGCAGTCACCTTGCCACTCTAAAATGCTTTTGGTCACGTTTTCTATTGGGTGGCTGTGATTTCACCTCTCGTGTTAATTGCTAGTGGCTCCATTTTTCTTTAACAATATACACGCCTCTTTTTGTCCTAGGGATTCATTTGGTCTGATGAGTTAGCCTTGTCCTCTTCGGCTTCATCTGACTATCACGGTCATTTAACATTTATGGAATTAGTTGTTCACTATTTGACTAATACGTCTCTCCCAAGTCAAAGTTTGAGCCCTGTTCTGTGGTGAACCCTATTCACTGGCGTTACTTTTCCATTTCTTTCACAACTTTCAACTTGAGCTGATCTGCGCATAGATTAACGCAATTAAGAGAGAAAGAATGCATTAAAATCACGTGAAGGGAATGATTGCAGCAAACAGAATCCAGTGGTAACTAGTAAACAAAAGTAATATTTACCCCCTAAAGGTATGCACGAGGCGGAAATAAACGTATGTAGATGTGCTGTCTAATAGAAATATAGGTCACAGAGAAAATAGGAGTTCTTAAAAACGTTTTATCATTGATGGGAAATATTTGACTTTAACGTCAGTTCTCACATTTTAAATACCACTAGGTCACCTTGTGACTACCAAAGTTGTCACCTTGCAATGAATAATTTTGGGATCTTGTAGAAATTGCTTAGGACTATTAAAAATAGTTTCTTAGCAACAAAGAAAATAATCCTATGGAACAACAACTCAAAAATACAGAAGTACTTACCACACGAACTGATAACCATCAACTCAATCTTATCCAAAACTTGGTTTAGCTAAAAACCTCGCCATCTCAATTATAAGGCTTACAATCTTTAACTCCTTAAAATCTACCGTATTTTAAAATAATTGCGTAGCCACGGGATCATATCTAGGAACCAAGCAAATGAAATATGCATAAAAAGCGGGAATGGACCTCAAGGACTCCAAAACTCCTAGCTGCCTAAAGACAACTGTGCGCTACGTAAAGGTAAATATTGAAATCCAAGTATGAATTGACCGAGCCTATTCAGTAACAGAAGACTGAATGCTAGCAGGTCAAACAGGGCAATTTTATGAACACTGAAATCATTAACCTGAAGCTTTGCTTCCTTTTCTGTCATTGGATCTTTTTTTATGCTGCTGTGCATACTTTATCTGAGGATGCTCTTTCCAGCTATGACAGCATTTCGACCTTTTTGCATCAATTCCTCCTAGACAACAGTCTTCTCGTGCTTGCAAAGCTAAACTGACTGCCAAAACGTGCCAAAGACCAAGATTCACTTGAAAATTTAGAGGTGAAATATTATAAGCAATAACTTAGGAAATAGCTAAGCTGAATCAATTAAAGGAAAGAGATAAGACTTTCAAAATAGGTTTGAATGAGTGAGTACAATGTCTGATCCCCCTCACACACACACACACACACACACATACCCTGCACTGCTGTTAGTCAGTTTCTCTCATTTACCTACCCATTTCTGTAGTCTCATTTGGCTTGCCTAATATTAAAACTGTTTTGCTATGCTAAATTTTTTTTTCGGTTACGGGGGGTGGGGGGCCTAAATACTGGGAGCACATGGTTTCAACCAAGTCCCATCCTTAATCTGCCATTGACTGCTTGAGTTGCTGAATCCAAATATCTCTTTTAATTCTATGTAACCCTTGTAAGAGTAATAGTTCGTAAACTGAAGTTTCATGAACAGAAACTGTTAAAAAAGTTAGAAAGGTATCTATAATGAGAGGATACAATGTACAAAAACGGAAAGACCCCCTATATACAACAAAATATGTGACCTCATTACTTGGTACAATCACTTGGTAGCAAAATAAAAGAACCTTATGCAAGTAACCCGTTCGGCGCAGAAGCTAGCGAACAATTGCTGAAAAGCTTTATGGAATGTTATTGACCAGGAACAAAAGTAATCTTGCAGAAACTGAGAAGATCAGTGTACCGTGCATGTGTCCGAGACAGTTGCTGGTAGTTATGGTATAATTAAAAATGTCACAACACTAAATGACTGCTGTGAAATAGACTGAACAAGGATATGTGAGAATAGGTCCTGAAATTCTTGTTCTGTTTACCTGGCAACACGGAATACGGAGGACTTTTGGACATGGACGGATTTATCTAAAACCAAGAAACAACTCATGAATTATAATGACGAAACCATCACACGACTCTACTTTCATAATTTTAGTGGTGTAACTTTAATGATTATTTTAAGGTGCTATTATGGTGCTGTGAACGATTTCTTTCTGCATTGAATGCATGTCGTGTCAATCAAGAGCATATTTTCACCTTATTTCTATCCTTCATAATCGATTACTATTTGTTTACAAAATACACGGTTACTAAGCTTTGTGTTATGTTCTTTCTCAAAATACAAGAGTACAGCATTTTCAGCACCTTTACATCCTTTACAAGATTTTTTCACTTTGAATCTTATCCATCATTGATGCGTCATTAACCACATTAACATCAATTGCCCTGCTTTCATGAGTTATGGCCCTATATTCATTGTTCCATCTACTTTGGTGGTGCCTGACTGAGTGAGGGAAAGTTTCCTTTTTCTATTTCTTTCTTATGTTAGAGGAAACTGTGGACCATATTTAAAATAACACTGGACTGCATCTAAAAAATTTCTTTCAACAAAGACGTTATTATCATTTGCCATTAGAATTCTGCATGCTGATTCTTCAGGGAGGTTCTCATTTTTTTAGTAATAACTGACAATAAATTATACAGGCTTATCTTGCAGAAATGAGTCTTGTGTCAGGGCTATAAAATTTCTGTAAACTTATATAGGTACGAAATGGGAAACATTGGTTGACAGGCCATTTTATTTTATCGAGAAGAAATAAAATCATGATAAATGTACGTTACACACATACAGACTTGTACATACCTGCTTACGAAAATAACAGTTGTATTGAAATATTGATACCAACTATTCTCCCTAAAAGGCACGCTTTGCGACTTTCTCTTATGTGTCAGTTTGTCATTGTCAGCAGATGTTACTCGACTTCTTTCAAGCGACCAGCAAAAATCAACCATCATCATCATTCCCCTATTGCCTTGATATTGGTGCATTTCAGATATTTCTTGGTGGAACCTCCTAAGTTGTTAGCAAAGTAATCACGCAGTGAACAATACTTTTCCACGTAACTTTTCGAAGCACTTCTTTCATGAGGCGTTAATGCTTCAGTAAAACCAGCATCTGAAACCAACACGTATGCCAGCTTACTGTTATCGCATCATTTACAGAAGGGAATTGGTGGGACAGGTGCACAAAGCTTTCTGCGCCTTTTCGGAAGTTCTTTTACAGAGTATTTCATTACTCCCAGCTTCATGTGAAGTGGAAGTAGAAGGACTCTCTGCTAGTAGAGCTTTCGCATTATGGCAGTCAGGTAAAATTTCCGTCAGTTCTGGTCATTGCAGTTGTCGGTAGTCTATAGAATCTGCACAGCAATAACCAATAGCATAAAAAGCATGGATGTTTTGTGTAGCTTCCCTGCAGCCCTAGCAAAATACTGGAGTGTCGTGATCAAATACTCTATGTTGTTAAGAAGAAGAGACATGGTAGTTTCTGTTTCTTTCAGGGTGACATAGTGCACAATGAGCAATGGTGTTACTTTGTTGCCATTAAAAAGTAGCACCACCTTAAGACTCCTTGTAGTGGAGTCAATAAAGAGCCTGCATTCTTGTGAATCGTACTCTTGCCTATGTGTCCCATGAGACCTGAAACATCACGACAATACACCATGTCATCTAACTGAGTAAAGTACCAAATTCCTGCTCTCAATGCCATACAAAGCGTATGCTGGTTCCCAAAAGATTTTTCCCTGCTAACCGTGAGCCTAGCAACTGTCCAGATTCTTTTGACAGCCCAAAATCTCATACAAGGTCATCTAGCTCTATTTATTCAAACAACTGAGGGTTTCCCCACAGATCCTAGTATAGTTAAACTCTTCATCCACATCTCTATCTTTATGGTCACTAGTTGAAGAGTTATTTGAACTGCTAAAGCTCAAATTCTCAGGGCGTATTTAGTACTGGGACGTCATTACTGTGTGGTACAAGTCGCATAGCTGATGAAATTGGTAAAATAATTAAGGCCCATTTCCACTTCGTTCGGATTTCGCAGTTCGCATGCGATTTGCGAATTGCGAACACGTGCGAATTCCATAC